>JABSTB010000723.1:22603-80191 GCA_013756995.1 Neonectria neomacrospora | reverse complement strand
ATACTATGTATACCATATGTCGGGGCTCGTCCCCGAAAATTTTCATCCCAACTTTGCTGCCCATCTGCCACCTGCATTGTTCCTCATCACTTCGCACCCTCGATCAATCTCGCACCGAACTGGGCCCGTGCTTCATTCCGTGGTCCGGCGGTAGTTGATGATGGCAGATAGCAACGCGTCACAACCAGCCCGGAAGCGCACCAAACGCCCCGACACCAGATTGTCTGCGGGCGACGGTGCAGTGGGTTCACATCTCCAGCAGCTGACTGCCGAGAGCAGTGGCTCCCTGACATCTGGGACTGGTTCCCGTGCAGGCCTTGCTTGCGAAGCGTGTAGGCTACGGAAGACTCGTTGCGTTGGTTTTCCGACGTGTACCTGGTGCCAACAGCGCCGCCAATCCTGCATACGTGACCAGAATAGTCAGACAAGCCCGTAAGCGGAACCCCTCTTGATCTGTACCGGCATTTAACCAATATCCATTGGCTGGCTAGACTGGACGATTGGGGCTATCAGATACTTGATGCTATTTCCAGGGCAAAGAATGAGATCATTGCTGCATCAAGCGACCCGTCTACCAATCAGCCGATCAACCATACCTCGGCAACGCTACTGGTCAATAGTAGTAGCACAGAACGGCCGAGCCAACAGTGGAGCACTGGGCCCGGTGGGCAAGGTGGTAAGGATCGCTACCTCCCTATTCCGAGTTCCGAGAGCATCCTAGAGTGGCATGTCCTGAAAGCACAGCTCCCACACCCGATTACAAACCCCATCAACGCCACGGATGTGTACGAACCTGAGAGATCTATTCACTCCAAGGCCAGCGCCGACACGTCTGCCCACAGACTCCGGAGGCTACAGCAACGCTTTGAGCACCAGTTCTTGGCTCAGTATCCCATCATCAGCCGACCTTGGCTCGCTCGCTGCATCCGTCATGTGGCCGAGAATGACGGCGGCTGGACTGCCGAGGCCTGCCTCGTCTTCTTGGTCTGCGCCATCGCCTCGTTATGCGACTGCTCTACCGTTGACAACACAGCCCTGACGCCGCAAACCATCTCCAAGAGCCCAGTTTCGGCCCCCTCGCCCGTAATGCCTGATGTGCCGGCTTCCCGTCGTCTTGCCTACCAGTATTGGACCATGGCGAAGCGGAGACTTGGCTGGGCTCTCGATGCCCCTGCCGGTCTGCTCACTGCACAATGCCTGTGCTTGGCGGGCTTCTGGCATCTGCAGAACTGCGCGCCGCGGAAGGCTCGCAATATGTTTCAGCGTGCTGCCGAGAGTACACACGACCGGGTATTCTGTTCGAGCCGGATGGATGAGGAGAGGCCTCTGGCGAGGCTCATTCATCTTGTCTGCGTCGACCTGATCCAGTAAGATACCAAATTCTGCAATACCCGATCACAGTAGTGGCACTTACTAAATTCCCATAGACGTTTGAATACTGAACTAGAGCTATCTCCATATGACAGCGGGGCAGACGTCACCAACGAGCTTCTTCAACACAACTCGAGCTCTGCGCTCCTCGCCACGGGCCTGGCTCCCACCGAGGTACCGGCCGGAGACCTAGCTCCAGGGATCATCGCAAATATACAGCAGATACATTACATTCGGAAAGATGTCGACAATCTCTTGACCTCCGTATCGTCAATCTCTAATTGGTTCGACCTGTATTCGCTGCTTGCCCAAGTAGCCGATTGCCGATCGCGTCTTAACCATCTGGCACAACCGAGTATCGGCCTCCCTGAAGGAACACCGCAGTGGCATCAGTTAGGTGGAACACCCAGTGCCGCGGTTCCCGAAAGTCTAGCTACTCAGAGAAAAGAGCTCGAAGCACGCCTGTTGCGTGTGTGCTTGTGCTTGCAGCTGCACCTGTCACCAAGCCTGCTGCAAAAGCTGGACTTAGCCGCCAACCCGCCACCTCTTCAGTCACCCAAATACATCTTGGCTGAGATAGCAGGTCTTGCGGACGAGTGCCTCTCGCTAACCACCGAGGTGCTGCGGCCACATCTCGACAAATGGCAACGCGAGGACCCTCGGTCGAGCCAGCCCTCGCCACCACAGCACGCCGCATCCGGCACCTCGTTATGCCACCATGTTGAAGCCGAGTTCTCGCATCGGTTTTCATTCGCGGGATGCTTAATACTTCTGGCGGTGTACTACGCCAAAACGAAAGCCTCCTCCGGCGATGTAGATTTTGCTCATTGTCACTCGCTGACGCTGCCCGTGGAATGGCGTTACCTGGTTACAGGCCATATGAGAATTCTGATGTCTCACGAGGAAGGGACTAGCACGTGGCGATGCGGAGATTTGCTTAGCCGCTTTGACGTGGGATTACCCGACCGTCTTGTTATTTCAACATAGAGCTACAGGCATATCGCCAGCTTCAGGTTCTGGCAGCGACTCCAGGCGCGCAATCCACTCACGGTACATCCTCGCATCCGCACTCTCAGCACCCCAGTACGTGAGGGCAGTCTTGAGTTTCTGCATGCCCAACGCCCATGTCGGAGGAGGCTTTAGATCGGGATTTAAGCTCCTCGCTGTGGCTATCAGCTCCAAAGCTGCGCGTACGCAGTAGCGAACACCGAGCCAGGTCCCGGGATGACGGTGTGTGGTCAGGCCATGGGTCACAAGGTATTCGTCGATCTGGAGGGCTCTATTGGCGATGTCGATCGCCTGGAGTCGCAGCGACGCGGATAGTCCGTTGAGGTCACCATGAAGAATGAAGTGGACAGCTGGCCTGCTCAGGGTGTGACGGATGATGATCATTCGGAGTCTGAGATACTCTCGCAAGTCGTCGGACGAATGGCCGGACTCGTCTGTCTCTATGGTGATGGAGTCCGGGAGACGCGCGAAATGGTCCAAAATCTGGTTGTCTAAATCCGCCAGGGTGTTGAGGATATCTCCGTAAAATGATTCGCGAGGTTTCATGGCTGGTCCATGCTGTTTGGCCTGTTGCGTAGCGAAGAATGAATCGATTCTGATTTCCAACTTCCGAAGTGAAATGTCCGTCAAGTAATACAACCAGCTTTGCTCGTGCCCTCCAGCCGACGAAGCCGGGTCATCGAGCATGCCGGGTGCAGGCAATGAGGAGGGCTCTATATCCGGCATGAGTGATGGCATATTCTCATACTGGATGAGTTGCGCGTTTGCAATCTCGAATCCTAGCTCAGTGGCGATTTCTCTACATACACATCAGCACGGTGAGTTCGGCAACTTAAGCACTGAGGTATGGGATCAAACCTCTCTGTCTTGAGGCAACTCCAGAACAGTTTGCGATGCGCATTATCAGGCTTCTCGTTTGCCCTCCCCAACGCTCCCTGGATCATAGCCGACTCGCCCAGGGTCTTCATCAAGACATCCTTGCACATGAGGCTTGCATTGTTCAAGCATCTCCATGACGCCAGCGGTCTGAAGATAGTCACATAGTAGCCGGCAGTGAGGAAGAAACACTGCGCGCCGACGATGCTGGCATGGCCCATAACCAAACCAAGTCTTTTACGGCCGGCGTCGAAGTATTCACGGCTGCGTAGGTACTGCTCGGCGTCTATTGACGGCTTCGAATAGTCCTCCAGCAGGCTGTGATCATACGGCATGCAGATACCGCCCAGCGCACAGGCCATCAACTGTTTGACTGTCAGCAAAGTCTTGGTCGCCCCAAAGGCTCTTCTGATGTGCACCAATTACCAGCAGACACGTAGGCGCATCCCAGCCAAGGCCCTCCTCTTCCACCACCGCTATCTGGTTGTAGAGAAGACTGGGGTCAACTATAGGCTGCTTGGCGTGGATGTACTTCACGAATCGGTCGACAAGCTGCGTCATCTCCGCCCTGTCGTCGAGTGCTCCACGGGAAGGGGCCGCATGGAGATGTGCCGGGAGGCGTACCGAAGCCCAGTGTGGGTCGACATACAGCCCTATGGAATCGGTCTCGTCGTCCATATCGACAACCGAGGTCAGAGGCACCTGCAGGAGATGGTAGCGGCGGAGGCTCGGCCAGGCCAGCGTAGATTCGACTGACGAGGACCACCATGACTGGCTGGGTGGAGTTGGCATGTTTCGGGACATCGAGTACCGACTGCGGAGCGTCGGGACGAGTACGGTAGTTGGAGGCTGCTCTAGGCTGTCTTAGTTGCATAGGTATTGAATGTTGGCAGGTTGTAGTCTGACACGCTTGGCGCCGTGCGTTGATCAGAGCTACCTTTTCTCTCCAAACTATAGCGGTGCGGGGAAGCGACGTGTCGAGACTACACGACTGTGATACCCGTACCTTATCCTCGGCTTTCCCGGCAGCTGAGGCCGGCTTTGCTCTCATAGTCTACGTTTGGTAACAAGGCCAATGCCGATCGATCTGGACCCTCAGACTAACGATCATTTGACCCCAGGCTGGGATGCTTAATAATTATAGAGTTGACAAGCAACCCTGGCTCGGGTTATCTACAGGCGAATAGAGAAGCGAATCAACAAAGTGTTACCAGACACACACTGGATGGCTAACTAACTAACAGCATTTAGCGGCCAAACCTAGCAATACTAACCCCAAGTACCCTAGCGCAATTAGCCCTATAAGGTTAGTCCTCCCGGGAGGAATAAAATTCATTCATTCGTTCATTCAGCGGTATGGAGGACGCCCCACTAATTTGTAAGGGTGCTCTCGCTCGGGGCTCGTCCCCGATAAAATTTCCAGACATCATTTAGTAAGTACCCTGGACCAAACAAAGGATATTGCATGCAACCAAATTACCCTCCGCTGACTGACGCGGAACGCATCCGATCGATAACGATCCAAGGCACACGTATTGACCAATATGAGGATTATCAACCTACGTGTCGAGCATTATCGGGAGTTCGCCGTCATCAACGAAGCCAAGCCACGCATTTCTTGGTCTTTTAAAGGGCTGGACCGTGAATGGCAGCAGCATGGCTATCAAGTTTCCCTCCAACGAGGTCTCCAAGGCGAACCTGAAATATTCTCTACCGTGTCCTCGCAGTCACTTTATGTACAGTGGCCATCGCGACCTCTGGGGTCGCGTGAGATTGCAACGCTCAAGGTTCGGGCACAGTCTGAGGATTCAGCATGGACGCCATGGTCCACTCCTCTGCAAATCGAAGTCGGACTACTGAACACCGAGGATTGGCACTGTTCCTTGATCCAACCTACGATTAAGCGAGATTTATCGGTACCCCTTCGACCTGTGCGCTTCCGGAAGTCTTTCCATCTGGAGAGAGCACCGCACAGGGCTCAGCTTTACATCACCGCTCAAGGGCTATACGAGAGCTTCATCAACGGGGGCAAGGTTGGAGATGATGTACTTGCGCCTGGCTGGACGTCTTACGATCATGAACTTCCATATCAGACCTTCGACGTCTTGCCGCGATTGAAGAAAGGGACAAATGTGATTGCCGCGGAGGTCGCCGAGGGGTGGTATTGCGGCAGATTAGGCTTCATGGGTGGCCAAAGAAATATCTGGGGTACTTGGGTTGGTCTGTTCGCCCAACTCATGATCACCTACGACGACGGAAGTACCGAGATTATCGGAACAGAGAGCAATTGGAAATGGGGCCACAGTCCCTTACTCCAAGCTGAGATCTACGATGGCGAGTTTTTCGATGCCAGGCTGGAATCCCCAGGATGGAATGAGCCATCGTTTGTGGACAAGGACTGGAAGACGGTTGGCTTGGGCCAACTGGATCTCTCCATCTTGAGAGCACCTGACAGTCCACCGGTGCGGCGGATACAGGTCCTCCCAGCACAAAGAAAATTGCAGAGCCCTAAGGGAAGCATCATCTTAGACTTTGGGCAGAATCTGGTCGGCTGGGTACGGTGTGAACTCTCCGGTTCAAAGGGACACACGGTTTGTCTCATTCATGCTGAGGTCCTGGACAAGGGAGAGTGCGCCACTGCACCGCTTCGCGACGCTAAGTGTACAGATACAGTCATCCTATCTGGCGAGCCCTTGGTGTACGAGCCTCGATTCACATTTCACGGCTTTCGCTACGTCCAGATCACGGGCTACACCTTCGATGAAGTCGACCTCAACAACTTCCGCGCCATTGCCATTCATACATCTATGGCTCGAACCGGTTGGTTTGAGTGTTCAGACCAGATGCTGAACAAGCTGCACGAGAATGTGGTTTGGTCCATGAAGGGCAATTTTGTCTCGGTTCCAACCGACTGCCCGCAAAGAGATGAGCGCCTCGGATGGACTGGTGACTTGCAGGCGTTCGCGCCAACGGCAGCCTACCTCTATGATACTGGTGGCATACTAAAGACCTGGCTCCGAGGTCTGGCTTGCGAGCAAACTGAGGGTGGCAATGGTGCACCGCCGCTTTTCACACCTAACATCTGGAAAGGACGGCCAAACATACCATCTGCTATCTGGGGTGACGCGCTCATCAGCGTTCCATGGGACCTTTACCAAGCCTCTGGCGATACGGCATTACTTGCTGACCTCTACGCGAACATGGACGAGTGGTTAAAGAAGGGCGTGAAACGGGACGAAAACAGCCTCCTATGGGACCCCAATCATTCTCAACTTGGCGACTGGCTTGAGCCTACTGCGCCTGCCGATGACCCGGGCAATGGCCCGACAGATGAGATTCTGGTTTCGAACGCGTTTCTCATCCGCATGACAGATCTGATGGCTCGCATCTCCAGTATCTTGGGCCATGATGAGCAGTGTGCGCGGTGGGAGGAGCAAGCAACCGAATTGCGTGCGCAATTTTCTCGAAATTACATCACTGATGAGGGAAGGGTCGTGTCAGACACCCAGACAGCCCTGGCACTGGCTATCTATTTCTCCCTCTTTCCAACCTCTCACCAACGAGATGCGGCCGCGGCGCGTCTGGTACACCTGATCAAACGCAACGCGCGCTTCAAAATCGCCACGGGCTTCGCAGGAACGCCGATTCTCGGGCACGCACTGAACAAGATCAATGAGCATCAACTCTTCTATCGGATGCTTGTGCATCACAAGCCGCCGTCTTGGCTGTATCCGATTACCATGGGCGCTACTACCATTTGGGAACGCTGGGACAGCATGTTACCCGACGGCACACTGAACTCGTCCAACATGATGAGCTTCAATCACTATGCTTTGGGCGCCGTGGCAAACTGGATGCACTCCACGATTGCGGGCATCCAGCCCTTGGAGCCCGGCTGGAAGAGGACACGGATCTCTCCGGTACCGGGCGCGACGGTCTCGTCCTGTCACGCTCGGTTCTTGAGCCCGTACGGTGAGGTGGACGTTCGCTGGGAGCTGAAGGACGATCAGTTTCATCTGGAAGCCCGAATCCCCGGGAATACTGAAGCAGAGATCACGCTACCCGGCGCAGAGATGAAGTGCGTAGGGTCTGGAAGTCATGTGTTCTCTCATGCTTATTCTCAGCCTGCCTGGCCGCCGCTGCCTATCTATCCTCCCTTTGTACTACATGATGATGATGAGCCGTAGGTGAAATCTTAGCCGGATGTGACGGATAGGAGTTACATGGAGATGGAAGGGTTGGAGATGGAAGCATGTAGATGCGCTGTACATAGGTCTCCATGAATCTTTAAACGTCGTTCTCAACTCATGCTACCTCAATTATATGTGAACGGCCGTCCTGTTCCGCCTAACTAATACGAATGTTTAGTTAGACCCAGCCTTGACTGTTAGACCAGGCAAGCGCTGCCAAAGGCAATAGCACTCAATCCTTACTGCGCTTACAGATAGTACATACCCAGTTTTAAGGTCAACGATGTCATGAAAGAGGGCACCGGCCTGCAATGACTATCTTAATCGTGCCCGTAAGATTAGTACCCCCAAGTCTATACCGGGACAAGGGAAGCCTGGCCGTGCCGTCGTGAAAGCTCCCCTAGCGTCCCCGATGAAAGTGGAGATAAGTTGCTGCATACATTGTACCCGAGGTAACCACTCAACGTTTATAAGGGGTGTATGCCAGTCCTCTTTCGGCGTTGACAATGACCCTTCCGCCTAGATTACAGCGAATTTCTTCTAAAAATGATGAACGGCTTCCATCCTCAAGAGTTTGAGCACCCTCAGTTGGGCCCGATTGTTGGCAGAAGGCGAAATGAGCATGTCGTGCAATTTCGCAGCATTCCATTTGCCCACGCTCCTGCACGCTTTCGACAGGCAAAATTGATCGACCAGTTGTCGCCAAAACAGCGGACATTCACCGAATTCACCTATGCTTGCCCTCAAAATGAGCAGTCCATGGAGCCATTTGGCGGTCCCATTGCAGGCGAGGAAAAGCGGCACTACGACGAGTTCTCGTGCCTCAACCTGACTATCACGGCACCGGCGGCTCTTCTGGGGCCTGGGTGTACCAAGAAGGTACCCGTCATGGTTTATGTTCATGGAGGAGGCTTCACGGTTGGGGCGCATTACGGCGGCCCTCATGGTAACCCAACCGGTCCCAGTCCGGTTTCATGGCGGATTTCAATCTCATCTTTACATAGATATGACGAGAATGGTCACGCAGGCATGTGAGGATTCGAAGCCTATCATCATCGTTAGCGTCCAGTGCGTTCAATTCTCCCTCTCCGAGAATCTTGCTGACCGAAAGAAGCTACCGCCTTCACTTTCTCGGATTCCTAGCCTGCCAGGTAAGTAGTTACACGAAGCATTACCAAGGCGCTTTCTAACAATCTATAGGACCTCCTCGATGAAGCAGCGAAATACAATGAAGACCCCTGCAATTTTGCACTGTACGACCAGCGACTGGCCTTCTTCTGGGTCCAGAAGTTTATCTCGGGCTTTGGCGGAGACACCAGCATGATAACTGCCTTCGGAGAAAGCGCTGGCAGTACTTCGCTTTGCTTGCAATTGAGCTCGACGGTTCCAGTCTTCAATCGAGTGATTCTCGAGTCTGGCACTGCGACTACGATTAGGCCCACACCCCTTTCGAAGAAAGAGGGAGAATACCAGGCACTCCTTGAGTACTGCGGGATCAGTGAAGACGACCCGCAACGTCTTGAGAAACTAAGAGCGGTGCCAGCTGCAAAGATTGTCGAAGCAGCCACGGGAATTATGAAGGGTGCTTTCTCGCCACTGGCCCACGAGAGCTTCTTCCCCGTCGTACCGAACTACCTCAATCACGCCCAGATAGTGTCAGATTGCTCCTGGGTAGACGCTGTCATCACCGGCGATACAGTCTTCGAGGTCAGTACGCCTAGTATTATACCCCCTATCGTATCTCTGACAAAAAATAGGGCTATTTGTTCGCGCACAACCTCTCGACCGTGGAATCCGAGGACTTCTGCAAGCATGTTGAAGATACCCTAGGAGCCAACAAAGCCCAGAAAGTGTTACAGGTGTATGAAATATCCAGAAACATGGACCAGAACCTGTTCTGGACACGGCTGTGCACATTCTGCGGTGATGTCATGTTCTCTCGTAAGATGGTCCCTCTACGAACCTGATATCGTTCTAAGCGAGACTAATGCGGGAAACCAACAGTGCCCTGTCATAATTTATCAAAGACAGTAGCGCAGAGCCGCAAGCAGCTGTACCGCTACACTCTTTCGCTGCGTAACCCTTTTCCGGGCTCCTTCTTCTCCAACATCCTGGGCCACCATTTCGTCGAACTTATATACCAGTTCATGAACTTTATGGGGCGCTTCCCACTCCAGAGGCAACGCGATATCAGCATCGGCTTTGCGCGGCGGTGGACAGCTTTCGCCTACGGAGACGAGCCATGGACGCGGTATACTTGGGTAGTGAGACAATCGCGGTGGCAGATTCACGGGAGGGCTGGGTAGTGCGTTCGCGGGAGAAGGATCTAGAGAGTTCTCTGTATGACGAAGGCGGACAGCGCCGCTATGAGAAGTGGGAGGCCTTGGATGAGGTGTTTTGCGCTCTAGGGGATAGGGCTCCAGCAGCGGTTGAAGCTTTAAGCTTTCCGACATTAGTTACCTTAGCTAAGTAACAAGAATACTATAATGCTTTACAGGCCTCATCGGCCGTTCATCTCCTTGTTTGCCTCAGTCAAAGACTAGGTCAAGACAACAAGATGTTTGAAAGGTGCCTTCCTACTCGAACTTCTGGTGGGTATGTCGCGGCCACGCGCAACATCATGGCGTGTATGTGCGGTGGCACGGCTGTTGTTATTGATGAAAGAATGAGGGTTGGCGGAAACGGCTACATCAGATGCATTGGGAGGCGGGCGAGAACTGAGTCCCGCAGGCTAAAGTGGGTAAATGAACAGGCACAACTGGTACGCCTAGGTCAGTTAATGCCATCGGCATCATCAGGCCAGACTTGGATGTGGGTAAGGATAGTGCGACGTGCTGGGTCTGCTGGTGGAAGCGCGAAGGTCCTGGTCGGGATGTCGGCTTGCCAATCCAACGGTTCCGGCGGTGCTGACGAGGGCTTTTCAGGGGAGAGATGACCCGCCGGATGGATACGATGACAATGGCCCGTGGCTTGTGGATTGGTAGGTGGTCTGCACTGATTGATAGGACACTCAGAAGTTGATATTAGATCAGTAACTATGGTTGTAACAGCTTGTGAGCATATTGATTCATACACAAGACTATGCTAGCACCTCAGTCTTGGTATGGATGACCATAATATTTCCCATGATTAAAGAAGTCAATGCATCCAGGGCTGTCAAAGTAAGCATTTTTCAATACTTTATAAGTTTCAGAATCTTTGCTTTCTTTTAATCTTTGTGCTTCTTCTTGAATTGAATTCTCTAGTTGTAGGTTCAAAGAGAAACCGAACGATATCCGCGCGCCGGTCCTGCAATCCTAACAGAGTCAAACACTCTTTTACTTCCCACTTCAACGCCTTTCCTGGAGCAGGCCATGAGGGACGCTGCTGCGGCTCCTCAATGCTCTCTAGTGCAGCCTCGACGTCCTGGAGAGTACCGTTGCGATACACAGTAGACATTTTCGAATTGCTGAATGTCTATCAGTGTCAGCCAACCTCCGCTCTGGAAAACGACCTCATGACGGGCTGTTGCCTATAACAACAACTTCATTGAGCGCAAATAAACCACATCGATCACATCCCCAGCCTCAGCCTAGGTCCTCGGTTTACTTCAATGATGCCGCTGCAGATGCTGGCCCCAGGCCTTTTAAGGACGAAACTCCAGCTCCTGAAACCCAATCTAGACCTCAGAGTACGGATACCCAGCTTAAGAACACGACCCCTCCGCGTAGCCCGCTACCCGGCGAATTAATATCCACTTTACAGCTTGTTCAAGAGACTGTCGGGATCAATGATGTGACGGTCGGGTCTAACCTAGGGGTATAAGGGTAGGTTCAGATAAGACCCTTTTAGCGAAAGTACCTCTTATTGTTTCACACGAGGACACTTGGGATGCCGGACGGTGAGTTGGTAAGAATGGGAGGACTTATCCTGTCTTTCGCAAGGAAAGGTCTGTCTAAGGTCGCTGTTGCGTATGAAGTTTCCTGGCTCCAGAACTAGCATGCTGGCACGTTTTAGTAAAGTGTCTGCGAGTGGATGATAAAGAACGTGATCACATGGACAAAGTTCAGTGGAGTGATTGCCGACATATGTGCTATTAATACACTTCAGTATCGCTAGAGACGTTAAACCATTTCGCAATACTAAAGAAAGTGTACGTTGGGTTAAAAAATAAAGACAGTGATAACTATTGAGAAGGCTTCCTAAAAAGGTTCTTTACCTTCTCCCACAGGGTACGAAGGTGAAGATAGTGCACCTTGAGGGTGGAATTCGCCTGTAATGGCTTGCTAGGCCCCCGATAGTTCACCCCAGCCAAGTCCAGCAACCCATCGGTAGCAATCTGATATGCAAAGGCATCGTCCAGCCCATGTCCCGTCCGACCCGAAAAGCGCATGAACCTGGCTCCGATGGCTGTGCTAAACTGCTCGCCCTCTTGTGCCGACACAGCCCAGTCATCCGGTGGACGTTCGGACTTGCCTGCGCATACCCAGGTGGGCTTGCACTGCTGCTCAGTTCTAAATACGTCGGCATAGAACTTCTTGATATGATCAAAAGTGATCCTGTCTGTGACATCGTATGCGAGCAAAAGGACGGTTCTTGGGAGTGTTTGGGCCAAGATGGCGAAATCATTACCGTCATACACCAAATACTTCAGCGTGACACAATAATCCTCAACCTGGACAGTCGTCCTTTCTTCATAGTTGTACATCGGATCATCCTAGTAGTTCTGTTTCCAAATAAGCTGGTCAAGTGGTTAGTTTTTCTTTTTTTTTGAGGCTCGGGAGGGTGAAGACATGTTGGAAAACATGTATGCCTTACCCTGTACAAGATGCTCCAACAGCTGCTCAATAAATGCCCCACAATGGGCACCCGGATCGTAATGTCCTGGTTCTGCGAGGCATATTCTTGAATGACGGCCTTGTGTTGTTGAATTATGATGGCGTTGGACATTTTGGACCTTGGGTAGCAGTGTAGATGCCTTGCGGAAGATGATGAGTGGAGCATTGTATCGTTTTCTCCCTGATGCCCTGGGTTTCTCCCGATGGGCAGTCATGTGTTGTTGCAGGCTGTGCCAGATCGGCTGTAACACGGTTGTGTTGGTTGACATAGCCTGATTAAAACAGCCTGACTTGGAGGATCAACCTGACAGAGTGGGGCCAGTCATTCACTGAGGGGGGGGATTAAAAATATAGTGGGCGATTAGGGGCGAGAAACAATCTGTTTGATGCAAACTCAATTTACAAGAGCTGAAAATAAGACAGTCATCTGTTGGCTATTTGTCCAGGCAGATCCACTCATGGTGCTGTGCCACATTGTCTATCACGTTGATTCGCCAGCGTTGAAGGATCCGAGATGCTGAAACAAGTAGCCATGCAAGTGAAAGAGAGCCAACGACTCCATACATACAGATTCCAAGAATGGCAGGGCAGAGAAGCAGCGGGGAAGGAGCGCGCGCATTACCCGCATGCTATGATATTAACACCGAGCAAGTAACGTCGCCACGTTCACCCATTCGATTCTTGCACCTGGCCCGCCTACCATATGCGGGATCATGCCACACAGAAGCCGAGGACTCTCCTGAAGCGTTGGCTCGACTTTATGTTGGCTTGACCTTCATCATGGCTCATCTTTGTGTTCGCTCTAATGATAATCAGACGGTCAACGCCCGGTGAACATGATTCGATCATGTCTATAATTAACATTCAATGTCATTTTGCCTCGTATTGCGCCGTAGGAATTCCCACTGCATGGATGATACCGGTATTGATAGCTTTTCCTAAGGTCTCCCTCGCCTTGTCTATGCAGTCTTGGTTTGAAAAGCTCTATATAACATGACCGAGCCCATGCCCACGAAGCCAAGTCCACAAACAGAAACTACAAACTGAGTAGGATTTCGCCATGCAGTTGCTTTCTCTTCTCGCTTCGCTGCTCCTCTTCAGCTTGACCAAGGCTCATCTTCTCCCTTGCAATGATGACCTCAGTTGCAAACCAAGAGAATGTCCCCTCAAGAACCGATGCATTCCTTTGATGGAGCACCACACATGTTGTACACGACCATCTCTTTTTGGTCACAACTTAAAGCAACACCACGTCGCCCCTGCCCGCTGAGGAAGTCCATGTACGTCTGTCAATATGAGGTTTGCGGTATTCTGACCACTCCAACTTCCCGTTTCCACAGAATCCGAGTGCTGTGGTAGAGGCTGTTGCAAACAAGGCTGGAAGTGCTTTTTGGATGGCTTCTGTCGCCCATCTGACTCGGGAATCGTCAGAAGTTGCTCAAGGGGTCATTCTAACAATCATGACTCTAGCATCCTCAATCACAGCAGGACTTGCTGCTAACTTGGCAAAGCTGGCGCAACTCGGCGAGCTTCACATTCGGGGACTTAAGAAGGTTCAAGGAGATGTGCCAAAGGCATCTGGGCCTTAGTGTGGACGATATTTCACGGGAGCTTCTGCTGTCATACCCAGACTGAAGCGGCATTCTGTCTGGCAGCGCCCAGCCACAAAGCTTCAACACCAAAATTTCCAACGTTATATCTATCAGTAGGCCAAATCCGAGCTCCTAGCTACAGAAAAAGAAAGAAAAAGAAGCGTGTCGAACTCTGTGCCTCTACCTATAGTCCACCGCGATCGATCGTCACTTACGGGTGGGTAGCAATGCTGCCGTTATGGCCTACCTGTATCCTCTCCCTCTGCTCCCGTCTCTATTATTACAGATAGTAGTACATCCACGAGCGTGTATGTGTCACCCCCATCCCTGGTTCTCAGCATAGTGTATGACTTTAATGATGAACTGCGGAGGTGGGACAGCTCTGACGCTTTCGTGTCGAATGCGACGCAACACCTTGCACTTGATTCCTAGAGTTCTATGTTGGGGGATACTTGCCAGACAATCTCACTGCACGATCCCACGCTTGGTTGTTCTTCGGTCTTTCACGAGGCATTATGGGACTGTCTTCTCGCGCGATAAGCGGGGCCCCAGTCTATGCAACAATCAGCGACAGGGTAGTCAGACCCTCGACGTGCCGATCGAGCAGGAGCCGCAAAACGAAACCCAGCGACCTTTAAGACCACCCACTGTACTCATGGGGAATTATCTTTGGTTGTTTCAGATTATGCTGGTCTTGTTCCCAGTAGCATCAAACAACACTTGTTTATCACAGTGACTTGATCGGTCAGATGCATAATTCACTGCATATTATGTCATCGCCACGTAGGTAGTCAAAGACGTCATAGTAATCCACCACCTCTTAGCAACTGCACCCAAGATTAGCTAAGGGTGTTTTTTTCTCACCCCTTTCCTTTTCCACGAGGACGACACTGAAGCAAGTGTTTCCACCTGCAGACGCGACTTTGTCGGATCTATCGACTTGCGCACATGATTCCTCGACAGTCTCGAACACGGGTCGCCGGTGCCCTCGGCGTCACCATTGTCATCTTTTGGCTCGTCCTCAGCAACGTTCCCGCCACTTCGCCCTCCAACTGGCAGCATGGCTTCACCAAGTCTGGCAAGGCTCGCGGACTTCTCAACGACATCAACAACCAGACTCTTGGGGTAAGATGCGTCGCGTTTCATTGACATGTCCATCAGTGTTAACGCGTCAGTCTAGTTCCAGAAGATCTTCGTCCTTGGCCTGCCCGAACGAACCGACCGTCGAGACGCCATCACTCTTAACACTGCGTTAAGTGATATTACGTTCGAGTTTATTGACGGCGTTCCGGGCGCTACTATCTCAGACAAGGCTCTTCCCAAGGAATCAGTACACAAGAAGATATCAGATGGCGCTCTTGGTTGCTGGCGTGCCCATATGAATGCATTGCGAGAGTGGGTGGTGCATGTAAATACTCTTGTCCCATATTTACTAACATATCATCACTAGAATCGTTCGCACTAATGCCTCAACTGCTCTAATCATCGAAGATGATGCTGATTGGGATGTACGACTTCGAGGACAACTTCATAATATGGCTCTATCAAGCCAGGCACTTACTCAGCCTCTCGAAGGGAAAGACATATATGCAGACCCATCTTATCAGAACCGACAACCCGCCAAGAATCAAGGCAGTATCACCAGCCTCGATTTCCATAACCTCCCTAAAACAGCACCGGTTACCTATTCTCCATACGGAGATGAGTGGGATCTTCTGTGGCTAGGCCACTGCGGTATGCAGTTACCACCTACAGATGGCAACGTGCCTACTGGGCGTGTTGTCTTAAAAGACGATGAAACAGTCCCCGCCAAGCAGTATCTACTCTCACACGTAAAGCCCTACACATTCAGGGATGAATATCCGGATCACACTCGTGTTGTCCACCATGCATACGAGGGGCTCTGCTCTTTGGCCTATGCTGTTACCCAGCGGGGAGCTCGGGAAATCCTACGTGAGATTGCTCTTAAGGATCCTACTACGCCAGTCGATATCATGATACGATGGTTCTGCACTGCTGTCCACGGGCGGAGGCATCATAATTGTCTGGCCATTCAGCCTCCCATCTTCAACCCCCATAGAACAAGGGGGCCAAAGGGAGACACGAGCAACATTGATTCGAAATGGGAAGGTGAAGATTGGTGGGACACGGCTGAGACGAGAATGACGAGGTGGAGTGTCAGGCTCAATGCCGATCGGATAATTGCTGGGGAGGAGATGGTGGATCAGTTCCCGGACAAGTAAGGACTGGTAATTGTCAATGCATTTCCCTGCATACTGTTCATAGATTTCGCGGTATATCGTTGACAGATTTCGCTGCGTGGACCAGCACTGTTGCTGATGACAAGAAACGTCCCATGCCAACGCCCACCGCAACATCGATCATTACATCGCACGAAGGTGTCAGTCTTATCGCTAGAGTGTCTTGCGCTGAATTCATTAAAACAGAAGCCCGAGCCAAACCTAGAGTAGCGTCCAATGACGGACCCGGGTCCGACGCTTGTGCTGCTTGCATGGGCAATCCCTGGTAGTACTTGAGTAGACAGTCCCTTGAGGTCCTGATGTAGCTAATTGTATAGCATCTGCTGCATTTACTGGGAGCTCGACTGCCGCGCTCGAGCCTCTCGAATGCAGACGGTTCGCGTCGTGTGCTCGTCGCTGGTTGAACAGGTCTCTGAGAGGGCCGGCCTATAGCTCGCTATGGTTCTAGCATGGGCCGTGGCTAAGCCACATTTCGCTTCAAGTGCCAGTGGGGATGGAAATGCTCAAGCAAAAGACTTTGTCTTTCTTCCCCCAGCCTTTTCAACGTGCAGGAGCACGGCAGCCCATGTGAAGACGCGAAAGTCCCAGTGCAAGGAGCTTGGTGTGGCCTCTGGAGTAACTACCGCTGCTCTTGCACTTTGCGTAAAGTGTCGCATTGCATCAGCTGTCACAAGGTTCACCTACATGACAAGCTTCCTAGGCTTGCTGGTCTTCCAAAGGTTGATCAATTTGACCTCTCTTAACGAAGCTTGATGCCCTTAATAACCTAGTCATCCTAGATGACACGTTTTCCTTCCTTTCTCATCACTCTCGATGACACGATTCCTATCCCTTCCTACAGACCAAATCATATATTTAAAGACCTTCCTTTCCCGCTAGGATAGATAGAAATCAAGAGCTTTTATCCCATTGATCCCGAGCATTAGATGTGATATTTCTCAGGTTCAGGCCCACCACGTCAGATTCAGAATTCAGATTACGCCATCAACCTACATCTTAGGCTTCAACATTATGCCATGTTACTCTTTTTCAGCCATCTTGAGTCGCCACATCACTTCAATGGCCTGGAATGATCCAATTGCTTTCCATAGCCTGTGGGCTCCGTATTCATCTCGGCTTTGTTCAGGTATGAGCAGAGGCTGGTAGCGATGCCGATATGTTGAGCAGACCTTAGGTGACTAACTAGCTGAACATCGGTCTCACCTCCAAGTCACTGGACAAACGACTACAAAAAGATTTGTGGTGACATGCGATGGGGTCCATTGACGTACTCGAAGAGGTTAGGGGACGCGGCATCGATGGTGGCATTAAGCCGCTCTTCGGTATGCGGGTTCACACGGGGGAGGCCTCGGTCGAGAACGGTGGACTTCCTCTATCAATCCATTGAAGCATCCTTGTTCTGGATGTTGGTACCGCTCTCTTCATAAGTTGCTGTAACTTTAGGGTGACAGTATGCCAGACATGGGATCTGGTCGGAGCGAACAACAAATCAGAACCCCTTTCTATATCAGGCGGCTTCCAATTTTCAGTATCAACGATAAAGGTGTTCACAACTCACTATGAATAAACGTACGAGAGTCTTCACCACAACTAAGCCAAAGACCCTTAGTGACAAAACCCTGACTCTTGCAACTGACGACCTGCCATCTCATGTATAATATTTTCCTCATTATTATCCCTATAATTTACAATGAAACCTTTCTAGAACAAGATTTCCTGAGTGTCTAGTTCATTATTTCCTTTTGTTGTCCTTGCTGAGGCATCAGTTACTGCATTAGCTGGGCCTTGGGGTGTTTTGAATTGATGGTTGGTTTGCTGATTATAGTAGTGCCTCAAATTATAACTCGGCGAGTCACAAAGAAGTCTACTAGAGAGGCGACGACGGAGCAATGTTTTTCAACCCAGCTTCGACAGCGGCAACTTCCTCTTCGTCGCCCGGTTCACCCCATTTCCTGTTGCCGATCGCTAGCACGACGGTATGTTGGTTGACTATCTCAGGCCAATCAGATCCGGCTGGTCCCCTGCACCCAGTGTCTGGGCGTTTCGTCGGGACCCTTCGCTCATATTTATCACCAAATATGTGAAAGCGAGTAGTGGCATCGTAGGCATCCCAGCCCGGCCGGTTCATGGGGGTTCCATAAATAGGGAAAGGATATTGCACCTCATGATCCAGGTCAGATAAGAGAAAGTGAACCAGGGCCAGAGCGGACAAGATGCACAACGTCTTGGTGCTGACCCGCCCAAGCGAGTGCGGCAATCTAAACGACTGCAGCTTCCCGAGTTGACAAGCGAATGCACGGATTCGTCCAAATCTCCTCGTGATGGGCTAACGGATGTCTCGGCGGATGCGCCCTGTTCCCGCGAGGTGGTTGTGCCGTACAATGGAAGGGGGGTAGACATAGAGAAGTCTCCTGCTAAAAGAAAAGTCTTTTTCTCCTTTCAGTTCATCAAATCTCAAAGCTCCAATGTCTCATAAGTCACAAAATCCCGAGGTAAACGAAAGAAAACTGTCTTAGCAATACCGCGCTTGAGGAGGTAAAGGGAGTTTCGTGAAATTAATTAGACTCGAGAGTTTTAGCAGGCAAGCTCCTAGGAAAGTGAAAACAGAGTATCAGTATGCCTTTCCCTTCCATTCTATCCCTAGCGACAATGTTATGTTTTATTTCACTAGTAGAGGCTGAGTGATCTTAAAACATATTTCCTCCGTTTTGCTGCCAGCTTCCACTTTCCACCAGACATTGCATGCATGGTGCATCGATATCCCTTTACGGCAGTGTCTCGTACCCTCCAGAACCCGACATGTGCGCCTTGCGGTTCGAGAACAGCCAGTAAATGATCATGCCACCAATAGGGAAGATGAAGACAACAAGGCACCACAGCAGCTTGTGCGAGGGTGGTCGGTTCGACTGGAGGACCTCAACTGTGCAGTGACTTCTGTTAGCGGGATGTGTGATTGACAGAGACGGAGTAATAGGGGGGGAGACGAAAGCTACATACTCCAGACAATAATATCGAGAATTAGCACAATGAAGCCGAGGATGCCGCCGCCGGTGCCGTAGTGCCACGGCTTGGCGGCATCTGCGTGAACAATGTCACTGGCGACAGGGGCGGCGAATGCCAGTGTCGCCATCCAGAGCTGGAGGAAGGAGATAATGCTGAAAGACATGTTGGCAGTCGCTGTTTTCTGTGTTTTCTTGGAGTGAGAGAGTTGATAAGGAGCAAAAGATGGGGTAGGGTAAGTTGCAGGCTGCCAACTTTATAAGATAGATGACCGAGGTACGAAACAAAAGTGACGTCATTGATTCCTCCCATTAGCCCCATGACCAAAACTGCGTCACTGGGCAAACCTTTAATCCAGTAACATTCTTTTGGACTGCGATAAGGCGCCGTTTTTGTACTAGTAGGGATAAATAGCCTAATTTATATCCAGCGCCAAGAAGAACTCAGTTAATGTCTACAGTGGAAATGTGCAAACGTCTCATCAGGCTTCAGCGGCGATCAGTAAGACAGTAACCCCATGCGAGGGAGACAACCTCATTGCTGGCAAGTAATTACCGTACATGCCCAGGCTTGTGACAGCTCTTGTGTTGACCGAATGCAGCAGCGCCAACTTTAGCAGAACAGACATCTAAGTATACAATGTTATGGACTTTGAGACTCGGCTGAGAATGATGCCATATTGAATATCAGTAAATGTGAGTACTGAAAGATGATCAGGAATAAATCCAACCAAAACACTATTCTCCACCAGGGCAGGCAAACGCCCCTAGACCAAGCGGCAAGCTCTCCTAAGCTACTAACAATCTTAAAGGTTTCCTGTATGCTCTTTATACTCCCAAACTCGCGCTCCGTCCAGTGGATCGTTGTTGCCCCCCGGCAGTAGACAGAACCAAGGATCACTTGTGCCCCAACACCATCACACCAGGATGAAAAGCACTTGGTTTGTTTGGGCCTTGGCCTATTTAGCAATTTCCATCTACTGTGACGATGACTATAGTTCATTAGTTGGTTGGCTGGCATTGATGGAGAGGGTGGCAACCGACGTCAGAAACGACGACTGCGCAGTGTACGAAACGCCCATCTGCAGATTTGCAGCGTTGAGTTCCTTGTTGGTTCTCTTCGTCTTAATGCTCAAAGCGATGGGATGCAGCTGCTGAGGCGTGAAGTCTGTGTGCCTGACGCTCACGGTCAGGGTGGCGAGTCAGCTATCGATGGGCTTCCTTGAAGCGCTCGTCGAAAATGAGATTGGCAGAGACGCAACAGTCAATCATGTTGGCTAGCGTGCGCAAAGGGAGGTATGCCCGATTCGGAAGCGCTGTGGGGGATATGGAAAAGGTGAAGATGGATTCGCTCGAGGACGAGGACGAGGATGAGGTTGTGGGTGTGCAAAAGATGGGCTGGAGGAAGAGGCGATACACTTCAACGTTCTAGCTGGCCTCCTTGCGACCTAAGTCTTACCATTCCCTGGTCATGTCACGAATCCTAGAGACCTGCTTGAGGATTGAAATCTGGCCTCGCAGTGAGTCCACTTTCCCTGGCGGTTGAAACGAATACCACCATTCCCTGCCATCGACCTCGCCGTTGGACTTGTTGCCCAGCAATTGTATACTCTTCGGGATGTCGTCTCGTTGGTTTTCGGGGGCTACCTCACACATCGCGCGCAGCAACCGCGACATTCCCTTAAGCACTATTGAGTCCTGCTGTAGCCATGGATCAAACATCAGACAATAAGCGGTACCAATCTATCCCTCCCATAAGCTGCACGCGATGGGAAGTAGACAAGCCTGAGAAAGAATATCCTGGTGTCTTACCCTAATCTATTATTTGGAGAGTATCCTTTCTCCCTAGAAGATTATGTATTAGGCTCATCATCCGACTCTAATGTCTGGCCTCCAGCTCGCCAAGGACAATAAGGTAAAACCGGCGTCAGTAGTCAGCATTTCGCCTAGATACATATCCAATAACCTGCATCTTTACCCAATACGGGTACTGTCCGCCTCATGGATGGGGGCCGTGCTGTGTCTTGTGCGGGGAGAGTCGAGAGAAACATCCCGCACAGTCACTCCTCTTCTAAAGCCATCATTAGCCTCATCTCATGTTACATCACAGTCTATAGCGATGAAAAAAATGAGTGTAGATAACTACATCTAAAAGTAAATCAGTTCATCAGTCCAAAAGGCCGCACATGGCCAAGACCACCATGTCCGAAGCCTCTTCTCCATTCACATCCCCAACATAACCGAGCTTGCCCAACCCAACTTTGGCAAATACCACCGCAGCCTCATCCGATGATTCGCTTTCCGCGTACCACATCTCTGACCTCTCCACGTGTTTTGCAAAGAGGGCCTTTTGACTATATGTGGAGGGCAGCCGGCTCAGCAGGGGGCCGTAGGTACCATTACGGCGCAAGCTGACTGTTGTCCGGTGATAGGACCCTTGCTGCCAGGGAAGGCCCAGCTTGGCAAAGAAGCGATTGAACTGGCCCGTCGAGACCATGCTACTGAAACACCCTGCCAGTATCACTGTAGCTCCCCCGCGGAGATGGTCAATAACCCGCTCCCAGACCTTTCTCTGACGTGTGAGGGCTCCATCGGCGACGAGGATGATGGACGGAGACGGCTCGCGATTGAGCATAGTGAAGGCGGCCTCTCGGGTCGTCGCCCGCTCCATCTTGGCTTTCAAAGTGATGAGCGAGACAAGGCGTCCAAAACAAGCATCGAACAGAGCCTCGTGCTCGAGACATAGCGTCAGAAGACGGGGAAGGTCCGGTTCGGTGGTGTCCTCGACCGCCGTAATTTGAGAACTGACCACTCGGATATTAACGTGGTCTCCCTCGGGCGACCCTGACATGATGCTGTCTCCGAATCCGACCTTGGCAGCCATGTTAAATGCCGCGTGTTTTGCTGCTGCATCGGCGTTGGAATTCAACTCCCTCGGGATCTTCCAAAGCTCGACAGATAAGCCCCGGTGCTTCCATCGTTCCACCTCACCGAGCAAGAGATGCCACAAGTCTTGATTCCGGACAGGGCCGCCGGTGCGCGTCTTCCACCCGTTACGCACCCACCCTTTAGCCCAGCCCGTAGCACCGTCGACCACGTAGGATGAGTCCGTTGCAATGACAATCCCATTGTAACCCTCGTCTCGCCAGTCACAGAAACGCAGCGCGGCGATGGCTGCCCGCAGTTCCGCTCGGTTGCTCGTGGCCACACTGTTATCCCCAAATGGGCCTTGATCCTCGAGCCGCTCGGACACAACGCCCTGGCTGAGGGTAGCACCACTTTCTTCTTCAGGCGTTCCCCATATGACGGCCCAGCCTGCTTGAGCTCCCGGCTGCCCATTGTTCTTGCACGCTCCGTCGACATATACGAGCACCTTTGTTGGGTCGTTACGGCAGATGAAGTGGGCCACCTGGCTGCGGCCCGTACGAGTTGCAGGGAAGAGTTCGGCTGGGAGACATGTCGCCAGCAGAGGCTTGAACGCCGATGGGAACACCTTTCCTATGCCCCGGTTTATCGGTAATTTCTCTATCGTGGCAGTAGTTGCGACTGTACCTTGGTGAACGCGGGTGTACTGCCACGTATCCGCCTAAATCATCACGTCAGCATCTTCCGACTCTCGCCAGGCCCGTTGACAATGATGAACAACAAAATCCGCCTCGTCTTTCGAACCAGGGCTATAGATAGCCGGCGGGGAACAAGTCTCATCTGTGACTAAAGCTTCCCACAAGAACGGATTGACATCGTTGACCATCTGACAGAGCTTGCTATACTGGGTGTTCAATGTCGCAGCTGTTCCTTCGACGTCGAATCTATGTATGGTTCGGACTTTTGCTTGCACAAGCCTTCCCACAGGTCGGTCGATGTCGGGATCAAGCCCCAAGAAACCGAACTCTTCCTGAGCGGTGGAATAGGCCTCACAGTCGAGATAGAGGCGCAGCTTGAGAAGGGTGAGGGCCACGAGGTGGCTGAGGCTCGGAGCGCCTGAGCAGAAGATGTCGATGGGTTCGAAAGCGTCAGCCTTGCGAATGTCTCGATTCGGTAACATGTTATTGTCAACAGTAGCCCACTGTTTGAGGAAATCATAGCACTCCTGCTCCCGACCGAGCCGCAGCAAGAGATTTGGGATGATGTCTCGCACGCCTAGGTTGTCACCTGGATCGAGTTGCAGTATTTCCTTGAAGCGCTTAAGAGCGTTTTCTACCGCATGTATTCCATCGGTTTTGAGAAGTTCGTTAGCAGCCTTAAACCGTGTCCTTATGTTGTTATCACCCATGGTGGCAGAAGTGAAGATGTGACGCTGTGGAAAGGTTGAGATGATAGATAAAGGTGTCCGACATGTGACCGGGTGAAATCGGTCTTGCGGGCGGAGTTGCGGTGCTTACGGCACGAGAAAATTGATGATGGTTATAGGGTCAAATAGATAATATCAATGGATGATTGTGACAGCTATAATTGGGGCTGTTGTTCCGACTTGTGAGGATGTATCCGCTTGTTCCTTGTCTCAAGACTTTCCCCTCTTTTTGGCTTAATACGGTTACCTTGTCGGTCACAACCGGCAGAGCTATGACGTATCCAGTTTTTCCTTCCTATCACAGACTGATCACTACAGCAGCCTCCAAATAATCACTGTAACTAGACCTCCAATCACCGTGATCACTTACACAAATATCATGATCACTAGAGTATACATATTCATTTAGCACAGGAGACAAGAGTCTTACACTCGTTAGCAATTAACACCCTTAGTTATAAAACTATTAATACATTACTTCCCCGTGATCTATACTGCTCACCACAAAGTCCTGATCCACTCGGTCATTCACTTCATGTCTCGAATCTACCCTATACCCCGAGGTTAGACCTGACCGTCACAGAGGAGGACAAGCACTGCAAAATAGCTGCCACCCAGGTCGAACCCTAGACGCGTCTGATAGAGGCAGCGCTAACAAAAAGTAGCATTGATAGTTTAGCTCTTAAAGCGCCTTACTATAATCGCTACTAAGGTTACAGATGAATGCTATGTTTTAAATATTCATGTTAAGTCGAGCAAGTTATAGGGCTGTATAAGAACCGATGTTCTAGTTCATCTTTAAATGAATAAACGGAGTATATAACTATGTAGCTAATAGTGTCCGATGCATCCCGACATCATATACTGGTTCAAAGCTCCCCTAGCTAATGGCCCAGAGGCTAAGCTGCAGCAGCCAATTCAGGATGAAGCTCAAAGTAACTCTCGATGACGGCCAACGCAGCCACAGCAGCCGTAAAGCTCAGGGACTTGTCCGTCTCCTTGGTGCCCTCTTCAGGCTGGCGCGTCAGTTCATGGCCACGTTCGACGCCAAGCTGGCGCGAAGGCATCTCCTCGGGCAGAGGGTAGAACGGCAGCCCAGTGGGAAATGGGGGGTCACCGGAGTCATCAATCCGGCTTGAACTACCCTCATCGCTGGCATCGACTTGGACAGCACCGCTCAAGAGTGTCAAAACCCTCTTGTAGGCTTTGTTCTCCTTGTCGTTGGACTCAAGTCCCTCAAACATGGTGTAGACGGCACGGATCACGCTCTCTAAAGCTCCAACGATCCACGCATGATGGGAAGATGCCGCCTCGCCAACGAAATAAAGCTGACCGAAAGCGTTGGGCTTGGTAATCTCCTGCCACATATTGGAGAACTGGCTAGGCCCAAAGTAGGCGAAGGCACCGGCCATGTTCTGGTCTTTGTACCAGTCCCAAGCATGATGGGTCTCGTATTGTTCGTGCTTAAGTTCTTCCAGTAACTCCTTATAGGGACGCTTTTCGTTGGCATGCAGTAAAGCAAGATTATCGAGCAGAACTGATTTGAGCTGTTCCTCATTCTCAGGTGAATCGGCGGAGATCAACGAGCCGATACGTTGGGCATCTTGCCCCCATGTGTAAGAACACAGAAGGACGGCGGGTTTCTCAGGGTCCCACTGGTTTCCTTCATTCGCTTTGATGTTGTAAGATGGGTAAACACAGACACGCAGCGGAAGATCCGTACGAGATACTCCGCCTTGCGAAATGTTGAAAGGCTCCTTCTGCCACCATGCAGTCTTGAACTTGATAGCGACCTTGCATGAGGCACCGTATCCAAGAGCGCGAATGGCTTGCTTCGTACCCCAAAGCAGTCCGGCGTCCTGGAGGTTCACGCGCTGGAACGCACCTAGCGTGGTGCTGTTAAAGATGGCAAAGTAATCCTTCTCTTTCTGCGTCTTTTTCTTGGTGATTGAGTCGGTCTTTGCGATACGGAGCTTCATGGCCGTATACTGATCCGTCTTGTCAGAGGGCGGTCCTTCACCTGAGCGTCGATGGCCTCAACTTGACTGTTGAATTGAATCTTCCCCTTTACCTTGAGGGCCATCTTCTCTGCGATCTTTTGGGCACCTCCATCAACGCACCACCAGTATTTGCGCTTTGGCTGACCCTCCACCTGCTCTGGAGTGCCAAAGTCAAGCTCCTCAAGGATGGACTCGGCTAATGACTGGTCGTACCATCCAGTACCACTTGAAGGGAAGAAGGTCAGTATACTTCTTTCGCGAGGTCGGTCGGGCTCACTCACAAGGTCGCTGTCTCTAGCCATTCAATGGTGTTGTAATTGAATCCTGGGCCGTTGGGGAAAGGGTCCTCTTCACCTTCCTTGGCGACTGGGGCTTTGTTGATTCCCCTATATGATTACAGATACGTTAAAAGCTGGAAGAACAGACAGTTGTTGCGGTGAGTTGGAGGAACTTACGAAGAAAGGAACTGGCGAACACTCATATGATCAGCTCTCAACAAGAGCTTCCAGAACTTTGTCGCTTCGGCCGTGGCCCCCGTCTCTTCGGCCTTCTCTTCTCTGGCCTTGTCGCCTTGAGTTTTGGCTACTTCGAGAAAAGTCTTCAGAGCTTCAGAAACGAGAGTCGATGGTTTTTCTCGGAGTAGGCTTAAGTGTTGTCAGAAACGCGCGTTAACCAAGCAAGGGATGCATAACTATACTTGAAAGGGATCTTGCCTTCCTTCGGAAGTCCGCTGTTGAGGTTGAATGGATCGTTGGCTTCTGCCTCAGCCACGTTTGTCTCATGCTTTGGTTCTTCTTTGTTGCCTGGCCAGGGATTACCCGTGTGGCGCACATTGTTGAAGTACGAAGGGCAAACTTTGAGGTCATCATCGAGATAATAAGGGATCAGTCCACCCTCTCCTTTCTCCAATCCAATGTAATCAAAGAGTTGAAAAGTCCTATACGCCACAGTTAATATTTATATACCGTAGAGAAAGATCTGAGCCTATGTATACGAACCTCTTCATGATGCTGTTGTTGGGGAATCGCATTGCACCGACATCATAGTAGTCATGATCTTCGTCAGAGAACCTATGGGTGTAAAGACGCCCCCCCAGTC
Organism: Neonectria neomacrospora; assembly: GCA_013756995.1. Classification (NCBI taxonomy): domain Eukaryota; kingdom Fungi; phylum Ascomycota; class Sordariomycetes; order Hypocreales; family Nectriaceae; genus Neonectria; species Neonectria neomacrospora. The sequence goes on along the minus strand of JABSTB010000723.1, from coordinate 53,688 downwards.
TATCCTTTCCTGCAGCCTCAATGATATCATAATCGATCTTGAGCTCGAGTTTTTGCTCCTTGGCATCCTCGTTCAGCCAGTCGAAAAGAAGGGCAGTGAAGAGTCCGGCGACACCAGCGCCAACAATACCAACCGTGAGGCGACCTGGTGTTGAAGGATCAGGGATGAAGCCAGTACCTGTGACTTGCTTGGTCTTTTCTAGCAAGTCACTGATGTTTTCCTTGGGACCGACCTCCTCGATAGGAAGGGAAGACTGAGCGGTCTGTATCTTGCTCACCCGATCTAAGGCGACTTGCAAGTCTTCGTAAAGCGTCTGTCTCGCGACATGACGAGCCCACATATGCTTGTACGAAGTAGTCGCCAGCCGCTTTTCGACAAGAGGCTGCGCGTGCGACATGTTTTTGGGAAAGTCGGGGATCAGACTCTGATACGAAAGTGTTCTGAAAGATGGGAATTTGAGATGAGAAACGATGGATAAAGTGATATTACCTGGTCTGCTCTAGCATAGGCCGGCGTTCAGTGGGCTTATACATACGAATGTCGCCTTAAGCAAAGACATGATGTACAATTTATTTGAGCGAGTTTTGCTGTCTAGGTACCCTGTACCTTCAATGTGTGGTGAGCTGACATCCCAGAAGCGGAAACGCAAGCCTTGGCACGGCTTTGCGTGTGCATAGTTAGCAAGCAAAGCAGAGTTTTGGGGCTAGAATCCACATACCGAGCCGTCACTATTCTCCACCCACCAAGCTACGTGTGGTCGGATTTTAGTCTATCGTTGACCCTAGTTAGCCCAGTGGCTGGCTGAAGCCAGAGTCTCGAGCGTTCCATCGTCAATGGTCTCAATGGGCGTTCAATCGAGCTGTAAGCACAGCTCTCAATTAATCGAAGGAGGCTGACTGGCATAAGACATGACCATCTCTGATCGTATCAGCAGACGAAGTCTGCTATGTGATAATGCAAGTTGTCGGGGTAAAATGAGATCGGCATGCACTCTTCGATTATAGGTAGCCGCAGCTGTATCAGTTCTAGATCGAAAGCGGGGAAGCGCGTTGATAGGGCATATACATACACGGCTTTTGCCTTCGCCATGGAATTGTAGTCGATATGAGTGGCGGTAACGGCTAGGATTTCCGCGGTGGGCGGACATGACCTCCCGTAGATAGCAATTTGGCCATGACACACCTTGCAACGCAAAGTAGTATCTGTAATCACTGTCGACAGAAACTAGGCGGGCATGAAAGTCTACTAATAATGGAATGGGTTGCACAATGTGAGCTGAGCCTAGTCCTACCGGGACGGCCCATAGCGGATAATGTGATGGGGACGCTGCCCAGTCAATTGCCAATTAGCAATGTCTCATTGGAGGAGCATTAGGTAGCAAATAGCCCACGCACGTTTATCGTTCGCAGCCAAGGCCGATATGGACTGACGACCGTGTTTGAAAAGCTCCATCAAACAAGCCAAGGAGGCCGAGAATGGTGCATATAATTAATCTCCTTACATACCAATCCCCACTTTGGGAACAGTTTGAGATCAACGACCCTGGTATTTTGTGGCTTACTTTGCTGTTCCGAATGGCCCGAGAGATACCGTCCCATGGATACAGATTGACATCACCGTCCCAGACGATGAGACAATCACGTTCCAGTACACGCATATTTAGTACTCTCAGGTGGTGGTTTTAGACTTTAATGGTCTCAGCTGGCCACACGCTACTGTTGGCACTCTGGCTCCAGCTGATCTTAAGCTCTCGACTCCTCAAAGAGTACTAGTTTGAGCCTTTCAGCAATGTAGAGCTTAAAGTTTAGAGAGTGGTCTTAAACTCTTGAGTTAATACTCTACTGAGGCGGTTTCGATTGGAACCCCAGATATGATTTAAGGTAGAAGCAGAGGCGATGACATATAGTTAGCTGATTGTGTTACGAATAGAGATGGGTTCCCGCTTTGAAGAAATGTGCTATAGGTGATGCAGAAAATCCGGATTGATAGTCTGTGACATATTGACTGACAGCTGAACCTTTGTGGTATGAATAAATCCCTTAAGCTCATCACGCCCAGACTTCCATGTCGCTATTGAGGCCGGAGTTGAGCTCAAATGACGTCCCGCTGCCCTGTAAGCACCAAATGCAATCTCAAGTCGAAGCTCTTTGCGATTCTGCCACCAAAAGTCTAGCATTTGCCCTCCTTGTCGGATTCATACCAGGCCGCGGGTCTCTCTTATTAATTGCCCTAGGTCGTCTGTTTATATGCTTGTTAGATGGTGGGAATCCAGTGACTTTCAACAATCTTTCTAAGACTTGGGAAAATATAAACTGTCTTTGCAATAATTGCTGTCCTTTGGTTAACTGTAATCCCTAGTATTCAGATTAAGTAAACTTTGCACATTATACCTAATTCTGATTTAACCGCACTGACATAATTCGCAATGAACAACGTTTGTTTTCTACTATTAGCTAACTCATTTGCCCTTACTCCGTAAACTACTTGAAAATCTTTGTACCCGGGGTTTTGACTGAGCAGACCCCGCTACGCTTGGGCCGTCCCCTCGTCTCACCGGGTAAAATGCCTTCGTGAAGCAGATTGGATTTCATGGCAGTACCATTTCACGTCGAAGGGCTGCCGAGGGAAGTGAGCGCGCGAGGCAGCGACAAGGAGGGGGACAAGCACCGCAAAAGAGCTGCCACCTAGGTCGACCCCTAGACGCGTATGATAGAGGCAGCGCTAACAAAGAGCAGGATTGTCACTTTAGCTCTCAAAGTGCCTCACTATAATCGCCACCAAGGTTACAGATGTAATGGCAGGGATACCGTCGTGCCTCCGTACATATCTGTGCTGTACATAGTAAATCCCTTGCCAAGTTTTCCACGGTAGACTGCCAAGCCGAGACAACCGAACCAACATGGAAGCCCTGCAAGTGCCAACACGGCCGCTGGGCCCATGCCTAGAGCAGTCACTCAGCCGAAAGAGAACCAACACTCTAGCAAAGGGTCCTTGTAGCTGCGGCCTAATTCTAAGCCCGGGCCGTACGTACCGTGCCGGACCTTGTTGCTCTTGCGCCCCCACGCCCTGCCTCCCCGACCTGCGGGGAGATGATGGCCTGAACATCCTTCCGCCAAATTGCACAAGCAGGAACAAAACGTCGCACTAAGTTGGGTGGGATTTCTGGTATTCGATAACGGTTAGAAGAGGAAATATTAGTTGCTCGGAAACAAGGTAAAATGTTATATTCCAGCCAAATCATCTAACGCTACAATTTTTGACGCCCATCATCTGGCGTGGAATCGACCAGGACCGGCTTGCTCATCCTGCAGGTGGCCATGCGCGGTATGTTCAATGACAATCTCCGTCTTCCGCAGTATGCCCTCCTCGTTCATAGAGCCCGTCCTGTCGCTCGCCGGACCCAAGATGTCCTCCGCGCTGTCTCCATCACCCTGACCCACACCACTGCCCAGGGCCTGCACTCCATTGCGACGCGAGAGGTTCTTGCGCCAGGTCGACTGTAGTGCGTACGCTGAGTCGCCCTGAGATTTGTTTCGGCTCCGGCTGCCGACTCTTGACTGCTCGCTAAAGTACCTCACAAGCGGTGCAAGCGTCGGGACTGATGCGACGATGATACCCAGGTTGTTCTCGACCATAGACCAATTGATGAGGAGGCTCGTGTCGAGGAGGTTGGAGAGGGACTTGATGGTCTGGATACGGACGATTTGGATGACGGAGACGAATGTGCCCATTGCGAAGAGGCCGAGGAGGACGAGCTTTTTGCGGTTGGGCATTTGGAGCCTGAGCAGAGTTGGGAAGGGGAGCACCATGCTTAGGCGGTTATTAGCACCCACGCGACCGTGTTGAGCTACTTGACTTACACTATGACGTCGAAGACGATGGTCAGAGAGGCCATTGTCGTATACATGGGCACGCCATCGATGCATGATCCCCATGTGACACTGGTGTCCCATTGTTTCCTGACCTGCCGAGGAACTCGTGTTAAGCTTGATCCAAGTTGACGTCGTCTATTCCCCAGACTTACCGGCGTGCACAGATTGACCTGAGCAATCAAGAACGAAATGTGGAACAAGGTGCATGCCACGGCAACGCCAACAGTCGTGTTGTACCAGAGGCCCGCCGCCATGAATCGCAGGTAGGATAACAGCAGACTCAACTTGAAGCCAAGAATGCTAGAGATGTAGCTGTTCGCCATGTTGGTGTCTTGATATCGTCGTGGGAAAAGGAGGTGGTTTCTTACAATGGTGCGCCGATAAATTGCAGCTGCGGGTTGTGTCAGTCGTGGTCGTGGGAGACGATGGACAGGTTGCTTACCAGCATGAAATTATAGTCGTTCTCCGGGGGCATATCGTCAATACTCTTCAGTCCCAGACCCCATTTTGTTTCTGTGCTCTGTCTTAGTCGGTTGTCTTTGGTGATGTTTGATGTCAAGACGCTCACGCATAATCGTCACAACTGCAAAGCCACAGCTCGCAACCTGAACCCAAGGTCAGTAAAGGCTTCAAACCGAGATGCATATCTCCTACCCATGTCGCAACGCTGATCCAGTCATCTAAAAGCCGGGGAATCAGTCGAGGGTCAAAAGAACAAGAGATCAGCGATGTTATGTACCTACTCCAAACGCCTTGAGCATGAATCCCCTTACGTATACTCGCAGGCCGACCGTAAAGAGTGCAACGGCCGTGAAAACGATGGCCAGAGAGGTGGTTTGAGGACCGGTGGTCGGAGGATCGCCCGGCACATTGTACGTCCAGCCCATTGCTGCGATTGGAGAGTCGAAAGTAGAACTTGAATATGAAGAAAAAAAACAGACAAAGGGAATAGAGCAACAAAAGAGATAACAGAAAGACAGAGTAGGCTACCCAATCTGCTCAAACCAAGGAGGAAAACGTGTTGAGAAAAGATGCGTCTCTTCTCAACCCGTCAACCAGGGTCGCTGCAGGCATAACGCTTAAAATAACAGGTACTGCAAAATCTTCAGACGCGATACTGCACCATGCAGGGAGTGTGGGCATGCCTAACAGGGGCAAGCGGCCTGTTGGTTGTCTCCCTGGGGATATAAAACACGAGAGTCGCTGAACCAACAACCACGCGGGCATCAACATGCGCCGCGCGCAAGTGGGACCCAAGGGGCGTTCATTAAAATAACCCCATGCTTTATGATGACATATTCACTTTGGGTTTACTAAATCTTGCGTAACCTAAGTCTAATGTGCGGTATATTTTGTTTGCTGATTGATAGCTAACTGAGTCTCATGAACTTGTACTATGTCCCCCACTCAGGGTGTGTTCTCAGTCATTAACCGAGGTCGACAGCCGTCAACCTAATTCCACTGTATTGAGCGGGAGGAGTGAGTGTGGGGTAAAGTCCAAGCTCCCGCTCTGTTCGATATTGGGGTGAATTGTGTTTTTATCCATCTGTTTGAGGGTTTAGGGCAAGCCTTTTCTACCTCTTCAGTGCCATAAATCATCAACTAGAAGCTGCTTGCTAAGCCTGTGGCAACATATAGCAACTGTCATCTTTAATGGCGATATTTCTGTCAGCCGTTCCAGTCCTCCGAGGGGCTTCTTGTCACCGTTCAACACGTTCCTTGGGGCTGGAACAAGCACGAACGGGGCCGCCGCCGCATCCGTTCTTAATCTCCATTGTCAGGGTACCAGGCCCTCCCCCTGTCAGCGGCAGCCGTGGAGGCACGGCCACATAGCTCATTAAAGCAACCCCTGCATGTTATCGTGCTGCAAGATAAAACTCAAGATCTCTACCCCAAGAATGTTCCATTCGTGCACGAGTTCTCTGCAGATCCCCAAAAGACGGGCCGTGGCACCAATTGCTTGCTCCATTTCCGCCAAGACGACTCAAATAGGTAATGACACTCCATCTTTCACCCTTCTGTTTCCCAATGCTCACATTCTACCTCTAGGGCTACCTAGTTTCCGAACGCAGCACCGACAATGAGAATTACAAGCTTTGTGACGGCGGCGATTGCCATTGCAACCGCCCAAGGACATGCCACTTCGTCTAGCTGCAAATGCTTCCCGGGCGATAGCTGCTGGCCTTTGGACAATGAGTGGAGGAGTCTCAACTCATCCGTCAATGGCCGGCTGATCAAGACAGTGCCGCTGGGATCTCCTTGCCATGACCCCACGTACGATGCTGAGGAGTGCAAGTACCTCCAGAGCCAATGGCAATCGCCTACGATTCAGTAAGTTCGTCACATAAACCAGTTGCTTGGAACGCCTTGATGATTGAATGTGTTTCCACCCAACAGTGTGCTACTCTCCCTATAAATTACAAAAACACTTCCAGTTTGCTGACGCACATTCAAGCATGAGCTCTTCTTCCTCTGTCATGGCCCCTTGGTTCGCCGACCAAAGCTGCGACCCCTTTCAACCTCGCTCCCGCGCCTGCGAACTCGGCAACTACGTCCGCTACGCCGTCGAGGCCCGCACCAAGGCCGACATCGTCAACACCATCAACTTTGCCCGCAACAACAACATTCGGTTTGTCATCCGTAACACAGGCCATGACTACAACGGCCGCTCCACCGGTGCCGGTGCCCTCTCTGTCTGGACGCATCGCTTGAAGGACATCGAGTTCATCGATTACAACGCGAACGGCTACAAGGGCAAGGCTTTCACTCTTGGCGCCGGTGTTCAGGGCTTTGATATCCTTAACGCGGGCCACAATGCGGGATACGTCGTCGTCGGAGGCGAGTGTCCCACCGTTGGCATCACGGGCGGATATACCCAAGGTGGTGGTCACTCTGCCCTCAGCTCGAGTTTCGGTCTCTCGGCGCAGAACACGCTCGAATTCGAAGTCATTACCGCCGATTCAGGCGTCGTCACCGCCTCGTCTACCAAGAACCCTGATCTCTTCTGGGCTCTCAATGGTGGTGGTGGCGGTAACTGGGGCGTTGTTCTCTCTATGACTGTCAAGGCCTTCCCCGATGCCAAGGTGGGTGGTGCAACCCTAGCCTTCTTCACCACCAACAACGACCAGGCAACCTTTTACGAGGGCATCGAAACTTTTCACTCCAAGCTCCCCGCAATGGTCGACGCTGGTTCCATGGTCGTGTACTACTTTACCAACACCTTCTTCCAAATTGCTCCCTTGACCGCCTACAACAAGACTAAGGAGGACGTTCAGACTATTCTTGCGCCTTTTGCCAAGTCTCTGAATGACCTGGGCATCAACTACACAGTCACCTACAGCCAAACGGACTCGTACTACGATCACTACGACACATTCTTCGGCCCCCTGCCCGTCGGTAATATCCAAGTCGGCATCGCCCAGTACGGCGGCCGTCTCATTCCCCGCGATACCGTTGTCAACAACAATGCTGCGCTCACCGAGACCGCCAAGAGCATCGTCGAGCAGGGAGTCACCTGGATCGGCGTCGGCACAAACGTTGCCCCCTTTAGCAACTCCAAGACCCAATCTGTGCTGCCCGTCTGGAACAAAGCCCTCGTCCACGCCACTCTGACGACACCCTGGAATTTTACCGCCCCTTGGTCCGAGATGCTCGATCTTCAGAACCTCATGACTGAGAAGATTATGCCTGAGATTGAAGCCGTTACCCCTGGAAGTGGGGCTTATATGAACGAGGCTGATTTCCGTCAGCCTAGGTTTCAGTCTGAGTTCTTTGGCAGCAACTATGGCCGGCTGCTCACTATTAAGAAGAAGTGGGACAGCCGCGGCTTTTTCTACGCTCGCAACGCTGTTGGTAGTGAGCAGTGGTCTGTTGCTGATAATGGCAGGATGTGTGAGGCTAAATAGTTATACGAAGGTGGCTAAGCTCCTTATTGTATAAAACGACTAGAAGTCAACCTAAGCACCAATGCCTCTGTTATTCTTTGTAAATAATAGCCAGTGAGGCTTGAGACAAAGAGTCTAGTAGGCAATTGCGACTTAGGTTTCCAGCGCCACAATATGCCATTCCAGTCTTGCGTAGATTTATTGGATATAAGTTAGTATCACTAATATGTCAACGCACTTATTTCGGCTATTACGTCTATATTGCTGCTGCAGGTCGTGGCCAAAGTAGAAACCCTGACGGCCATTATTAGCGGAGCCCTGTAATCACTGCTGCAATTCTTTACATGAACAATTCTGGAAGGTAACAGAGTTCAAGGCTTTGAAAGCCTAACTAATTCCATTTATCGGCGAGAGCACCTCCTGGAAGGAATGCCTGTACTGCAACATTCCCTTTGTGATATAGCCGTAGGTACAAGCAAATAGAAGGACATTCCACTCTAGCTCTAAGTTCAATCCACCATATACTGCGACTTGCTTTGCGGGACCACAAATACAGCAACAAAAGAGCTACAGGGTCCCTTTGGGTTAGCAAGTCTTCGAAAGGGCCATCGATACTGCGCGTGAAGAGTAGAATATGACCTGTTGTGACCTCGCTATCAGGGAGGTCCAGGATCTGGGATACCGCGTGGGCGGCATAGAGATACGGATTGTTTTCCGCCGTGGATGAGTCTCTGAGGTGACACACAACAGCCAAGGCCTTTGGTATACTACCTACACCACCCTCTGGTAAGGGTGAATGCATATAAGCAAAAGTCGCCGCCATGACGCAGAAAAGACTGTCCGGTCGCAGCGGGTTGACTATGTGCCACAATGACATTTTGCCCTTGCTCATGCGCAACCAGTTTAAATCGGAGGTGTCAGATGACTTTAGAGGCCACGATTCTTCCGGTGTGCATCCATCAGGGGACGAGAAGGTCAACATAGCCAGAGCAGCCGCAGTGCCCCAGATTGGATCTTTGTCCTTCACTTCAATCGGTTCCCTTAATCGCCTGTTGAGAAGAACTGTGCTTTGAGACCAGTGATAGCACTCTTCTAAAGTGCGACGACAACCTAAGGAGGTATTCAGATGGCGGTCATATGTAAGCGCCACAGCTAAAGAGGCGTGCATTAAGAAAGGGTGCTGGAAACCATATGTAAGTAGGGCTCAGGCACATGATAGAGAATCCAGATTCATTCTGTCCAATGGGGGCAAAAATAACAGAACAAGACTTACGGTGAAGGCTAATTTCAGGAGCCTGCGATTGACTTGCATCATGCTTGGGTCATATGGGGTAATGAGACTTCGTCCAAGGTACCGGGTGATGAAATCTTGACACTTTGTGTTCAATTGATAGGACGTTGATGCGTCAGCTGCCCAGACAGCACTGGTGAGAGGGGGTTGAAGCTCTGGCTTTCCTCGAACCACCAACGGCCTCCCTGTGTCAGCGGCGACAGGCTGTAGATCGGGAATATTAGACATGAAATTGCATAACACCCCGAATGAACTACATCTCTTGCACTGTGGTTTGCTTTCATCGCACTAGTAGGCCAAGGAAAGTCGTTCAGCTAAGCACCAGTTTAGAAAGCCGAGAGCCACCTACCTTGAGTTTTCTGAGCTTGCAATTTCGGCAGCCAAACCTCGACCTCCGCTTTGTCCCACGCTCCCGAGCCTCTCTTGGAACAGTCGAAGCCATGGTTGGTTAATTGTCCAGTGCTTTCGGCAGCTTGCCTGTGAGGGATTTTCCAGAGTTCGAAAGGGATACGATGCCGAAGTGATCCGTAACAGGTGGAGGCGGTCATGGTCACGCCAAGAGCACTAGTTTCACCTTGCCACAGGCATCCTTACGCTAACCGTCTATCGGAAATACACCTTCCACGCTAACTACTCCTCGGGTGCAGAGGTCTCTGATTGGCTGTGAGTTCTGCCCCTGAAGCTCCCGCCATCTATAATCACAGAAGATCGCATCAAACCGGCCGTCACCGCATGGCAGAGGAAGTGTTTGGAATGATAGATAAATTGTATAAGAAGAAGGCTATTTCTCGATGAAGGCTACTGGGTTTGGCATCACAATCACACAATTTCAACTTGATCATCAAACCCTGTTCGCATAAGATCCTCCACCTGAAAAGCTTGACTTACACGAAAAGTCCAAATGACCACCCACCTCGCGGCCGTTTCCCCGGCCAAAGGCCAGCCCTTTGAGATCCAAACCCGCTCCACCCCCAAACCGGGACCAGGCGAGCTCCTCATCGCTGTCAAATCCGTGGCCCTGAACCCGGCAGACACCTACATGCGTGACCAAGGCCTCTTCATACCCACATACCCCACGGTCATCGGCTTCGACATCTCGGGGTTGGTCCTCGAGGTCGGCGACAACGTCCCCACCGGTGCTACCGATGATGGTTCGGAACCCTCTTTCCGACCGGGCATCACCCGCGTCGCCGCCTTCGCCGCCTCCTTCTGGAGGTCCTGCCACCCAGACTACGGCGCATTTCAGGAGCGGTGCCTCGTTCCCTGGCAGCATGCTGTACCTCTTCCGGACGAGGGCATTTCTTGGAACCACGCAGCAACCTTACCCGTCGCCGTCGAGGTACCCCTTAACGCGTGGGATGTCCTGGGGATCCCCCGGGTGGGAGAAGCCACTGCCTCCGCCTCTGTCTCCGCTGCCTTGTCCAGTATCGATACCAAGGGAGGGACGCAGAAGAACGACGATGAAAAAAGAGAAGCTCTCTTAATCTGGGGCGCCTCTTCTAGCGTCGGCACCATGGGCGTACAAACCGCCCGGCTGCTGCGGGAAGATCCCAACTCTTCCTTCGCCGCCGTGTACGCCACGGCTGGATCCGCGAATAAGAATTATGTGGGTTCACTGGGCGCGGACCGCGTCTTTGACTACAAAGACCCACAAGTTGTGGATGAGATCGTCTTGGCGGCCAAGGAGGACGGGTTAGTGATCCGACGTTGTTTTCTTGCTACCGGGCAGCTCGCGCCGTGTCAGGCTGTGCTTAAAGCTTTCTCCGGAGAAGATGAAAAAGGGGAGAAGGGGATGACGGCGAAGATCGGGTCGGCACCCGTGGTTCCTCCGGATGCGGAGGTCGTGAATGGCGTGGAGACCATATTTGTGCTGCCGTCGACGGTGGAAGGGGAGAGGCTGGAGCAGTTCCGATATTGGATTGGGACGTGGCTGAGGGAGAACCTGGCCAAGGCGACCATCAGGCCGAGTCCAGAGCCGAGGGTCGTAGGAAAAGGTCTGGGAGCTATCAATCGTGGGTTGGACATGCTGCTCCAGGGGGTGAGCTGCACGAAGTTGGTTGTTGAGGTTGCGGAGTGAGAGCTTCTTGGGTGTTGACACGAGTTATAGAAAAGATTGGCATAGAAAAATACAATTATGCGTCGAAACAGGAAGCTCACTAAAGAGAGCTTGAACTTGTCAAGTTTATTTCACGAGTTTCTACCAAGTACCCTATAGCTAGGAGTACATGATTCCCTACGTAAATAGACCGCCATAGCTTTAGTTGAAGCCACAGGCGCCGAGGATTCGTAAACTAAGCAGATCAATGAGGTTTATGGAACGCTGTATGAAGAGAATGGGGAAAGAGTGTATATTGATGCGTTCACGATTGAGGCCCTCAATTTCTCCACAAAATGTTCCGCGTCGCCTTGGTGAATGATCACACGCGAGATAGTGCATGTGAGGTATCGTTGAACATTCGAAATAACATTCAAGAGGGCGGACACTGCGTCTTTAGATTTACTTACAGAGGTCACTAAGGGAAAAGCTGGAAAAAGAGTTTTTGTCACAGCTGCCACAAGGGCAATGTAAATTCCCAGAAACAAAAAGGTTGTTTCAGTGGCCGTGGCACGAAGTCAAGAACGAAGAGCTAAGTTCAGAGCACACGATGTACACTTCGCACTGTGGCCGAGCTGACAACCCCTAGCCAATATAGAGAGTCTGTTACAAAGTACCTTAAAGTCTAAAAATAAGGTAAGTTGTCAACTCGAGTTGGTCATGATGACGCGTATGGGGAGAAGCCTCGTTGCTCTGAATGCACCATACCACAATCGTAGTAATCAACATTGTGTATCCTTGTCGACGGATCAATGGAAAGAACGGAAATAAAAGTTCTCGGCCAGCAGCAACTTCACGTGTGACCCCGGCATGAACAATAAGATGTAGCCGTCTGCGGTTGGCTCACATATGCACAGGCTCGGCCTAGCAGCGCCGACGGCTTTAATCATAAGCTGACTTGAGACCCACCCATCTCGACCTGAGATATCTCTCTGAATTAGAACGGGATCCAACGCAGATCAATCATTCCGTTGGTGTATGTCGTAGTAAAGGTGAGAGGTGTTGGCCCGGCGGGGGTTTTATCGATGGTCTCGAGAGGAGAAAGCGTGGGGATGTCGACAACCAGATTCCACAATCATCATGGCAACAAGGGAATAGAGCATGGCACCACTGGTTTTATTTACTCTGCATATTCGACCCCGGATGTCGTGTAACGACTTGCCTGGCTAAGATTCTGTAGTGATGAGCCTCAACCCGCAAGCTTGTCGCAGTGTCCCACAGCATAAGTTACAGGACGGCCATCCATGAATAGCCGCCTCTTGTACGAGCAAGTTAGTGGTGTTGAGTTACAAGGAATGCTTTTACTGAGCGTTCCGCGTAGATTGGTTCTGTCCTGGCGTAAGAATACCTAACGAAGGCCGCCCGACCAAGCTCGGAAGAAGCCGCCAATTTAGTCACCATCTATGGTGCAGCCAATCTGACCTCATCGCGAATAACACGGTACCTATTCGAGATATTGTTACGAATAGATATAGAGTACATCAGAGACGATCAATCTTTCGGGCCCCTCTCTCCTCTCAGCTCTGCCTCTTGAGCCCCCGTCTTCGCCCTTCACTCTGGGCTATGCGTGCCTTTTACATAATCTTTCCAGCTTTGGCTACAATCCGATCAATAGAGAATAAGTAGCCTGGAAAGCAAAGGCCTCCACGAGGATTCATTAGATAAGCTCAACGAGAATGAGCACTTGGTGGTATCAAAGCTTACCAAATGATCTTCTGTTGGCAATGTGTTACCCATCTTGAATGACCTGTTTCTCATCACGGTAACAGTCCCCACGATAGCTACTTGTCACAGCATGCCCAGCGTGTTATAATACTCAGTCTAAGTCACTGCTTGGGCAATATTTTCACAGACTAAACCGCCTTAAAACGAGGTTGAGAACCAGTGTAGATGAGCCAGCCCCGTGTTTCATCAATTGCTCAAGGGGCGCAGAATAGAGAAAGTCAATGTAGGGGGGGCATTATTGTCGATATTACATGCTTTTGTGGAAGAGATAGCTATGTTGATTAATAGATCCATGGCGATGGAAAGGATAATTCTACATATCAATAGGGCTATGCACATTGTAGGACTATGGATACACATAGTTAAGAGAATGAATGGTGATAAAGAGTGTAGAATGTAGCTACAGTGTTCGAAGGTCATGCTAATTAATCTAAGACGGACCATTAGACGTATTTTCAATGTTTTCCATGCTCTCCACAGCCGCTCTCGCCTCGTTCTTAGTCAAGTCATCCAGATCGCTCTTCACAGCCTCACTCAATCGCTGCTTCCAGAAAGCCCAACGATCAAGTGGACAGTTAAAATCTCTAGCAACCTCAGGAATGTATCTCTTCTCCCAGCGTGAAAGCTCATCTTCCGACAGACATCTGTATAATCTCTGCCCATTGTGCTGGATCCACCGTCTCACAGCTGGGAAATGAAAATCCGGCACTAGCAATTTGTATGCCTGGCCTTGAGGAACATTTTTGTCGGACTCTGGATCCTTTTCAAGCACCGTAATGACGTACTGGAATGCACGTCTCCAGTGTAATAAGCCTGCCGCGACTAGTTGAGCATCGCAGTTTTGTTGCTTGAGGTAGACGTTCCGAGCACGCTGGCGTGAAGAGGCATCAGAGCATCCCTTTACAATGTCGCCAGGGTCTTGCCAGTGTGCATCGGTCCAGACCATAACAATATACGGAAGACCTCGCCATGTCAAGGGCTTCTCATCGTCGTCCAAAGCCCCACCAAGATGGATCTGATCAGGGGTTTTTGATATAGCTGAAAGGAGGGCCACGAGGTCTGGCGTGCGATTGGGAGGCCACTCAACGAGAGCGTCTGTGAACAGACCCCATAGCTTGGTGAGTCCGATAATCTCATCCGAGTAAGTTCCCACGGCTGGGATCGATGTGGTTGAGATCGGCCGCGTAATGACATGAGCTGTTTTCTCTGTGTTTATTTCGCCATCGTGAAAGGCTTTCAAGGCTGCGACTTCTTCGGCAAGATAGGCTTTGTGGTCATTACTTCCTATTCGGTAGCGACTGAGTTGGGCGATAAACCAGTCCGGGGGAACGGCATCACCCTCAATCAGCGAATAGTGATCGGTGTTAACCATCGTAGCTCATGTGGGAGAGAAGACTGTTGTGTTGTCGCCGTGTATTTGAGGATGAAAGCATTGTAAGGTGGCATTTAACTTCGATGTTCAGCTCGGCCTCCCAACTCAGAGTACGTCATTAGTGTCAGCTGACTGCACATGTTCCATGCACCAACGGCCCAACAAGCTGCACAGATAGTGACGTCAAGGGACAGCAAGACTTCCTTATTTCCGAAGGAGTGCAAAAAGCTGCCTGGGCTGTGGGGAGAAGTTGCTGGGAAGATTGCGGGGCTGCCGAGAATGACATGTTAATGAGATGATCGCGGCTGAAGTCGGCGGTATCCCAGCCGCCACTACACTGATGCGCTTGAAGAGGTTATGATCTCACCTCCCGGGACGCATCACCAATCACCATTACTCTATAATGGCTGTGTCTTGGGGATTGTCGTGTCGGCGCGATAATTGCGCTCTTTAACAACCAACAGTGACTCCACATAATATCCTCAGCTGCTCATTCCTTCCCTTCATTAGAACGTAGCACGGAAGGAAGCTGACAGCGTGAGGCTTAGTGAGGCAGTATTTCATATCGGTGAATTCCTATTTGAGGGTTCAGTTTGACGATTACATTCAACATGTCCTCAGCTCAAGGCTACGTATATGATCATCCACAGAGGATGTAGCTCGTTAGGAAGGTGATCGACCGGCCTCGTGGACGAAAGTCTGACATTTGATGATAATTACATCATTCGGCTATGGCCTCTATAGACGCACGAGGGTAGAACATGGCAGGTGTGCTTCAAGCCTGTCATCACGATCCACCTGAGCAGAGCCAACACGTTGCGGAATGCTTGGTGGACTACTCTGCTGGATTTTCTCCCGAGACCGAGCCATTTCTTGAGCGATTCAGCTATATAAACTGAGTGCGTTCTCCTTTATGACCATGAATACACCTATATCATCAAGCAGAATCACTTTCTCGCCATCTTTACAACAAATCTTCACTCTTGACCAACATCCTTGTTTTCTTTTTCAAGTCAATTAGACATGATGAAGTTCACTGCTGCTTTATGTCTCACTCCTCTAGCTCTCGCGGCACCAACCCAACTTGAGAAACGTGACCTCCCCAGCCTCACTCCAGTCAACGTCGAAAACCTAGATTCCTCATTTGACATCCAATGCGGTACGTGGCTCGCCATCAACCGCTTCAATACCACTCAGACGCTAAATACAAACCAGGTAAAACCAAGGTCAAAGGACAGCAAATCCATCTTGCTGTGTCCTGGGGCACAAACTTGCAACGTGCTACACAAACGGTTGGCAGTAAGTCATACCGTCCCCTAAAACTGCGATGTGGCAAGCTAACAACAAATAGAGAACAAGTACCCTCACGAGTTCAAGAATTATGATGGTTTCAAATGGTTAGACCCAAAATGCAACGACGATAGCTTTCGCATGGAGTTCCCGATTGTGTCCTCGGGAACCTTTGAGGACGATAAGGATGACAACGCCGGCAAATGGAGAGCTATATATATGCACGATCCATCATCCGGGACCGATATTGAAGGCAACCCTACGTCCCTTTACTGCGGTATTATCTATCATGGGTCTAACAATGACTTCCGGGGTTGTGATGTTAAGACATAGTTGACGAGCTGGATGGCTCCCCACAAACTACTGTAGGCTGCATAGAGCTTTTTGAAATCCCATTCTTTTTCAAGATTGGTAGAGCGTGGAACCGTGGACCCTAGTCAGCGAGGACTCATGATGTGTTAACCTTCGATTGAGGAACTCATAATGGAGAAAGTGGCCGATTTATAGATTGCCTGTATTACCGGGGTGATAGAAAGATGCGAAGCCTGCTATGAACTATCGAATAGCTGATAAGGGCTCCATTATTGTCAGATTCCCTCTATTTTCGTACCATGAGTCCATAGCACACTCCCAACTACCTAGCCACGGACAATGTTTGCCAGGAAACGACACTTGTCACCGTTCTGGAGTGTCTCGACAATCTGCAGGCTCGTTGACCCGGCCTTGTTAATAGCGCCCAGCCATGCGATCTTGACGCTCTCGCCCGCCTTCACAGTCAATAGTCCGCTTGTTCCAGCAACAGATGGCCCCAGCACCGCAAGGTCATATGACGATAAGCCACCGCCTCTGGCTTGCTGCGTGATCTTGCCTGTCACGACCGTTTCCGCTGATCCGCCTGCGACACCGACGGTGCCGTCGACGCTCAAAGTGCTTGGATTGCCCGGGTCGTAAGTGCCTGCCACAGTCCACGTAGTAGCCGGGCCCGAGAACAGTGCCGCGTCGTCAGCACCGACTTCAAGCGTGAGCGTCGAGCGCGTGAGCGTCACGTCGGCACTGGTGTCGTTTGTAGCCGTGATGGGCACCTGTGTAGAGCCGGCATCCGCTGTGACGTTGGCTGGCACCGCATACGTGAGTGACACGTTCGGCGGCGTCGTGAGCGCGTCTATGAGCGGGTGCGCAGTACCCTTGAGGAACTTCTCGACCGGCGTGTCTTCTGGTACTGTCGGTTTACTTATGTTCAAGAACGAGAGAACAATCATGACAATGATTCCGATGACGGCGAGCACCGCGCCAATGACCGGTAACGCGACCATCATGGCACAGTCGGCAGCCAAGAGGCCGGCTGAGATGAGCGCGTCTCCTGCTAGGATAGCGGCATCAACGAGGACCGTCAGGCCTTGGATAGCAATCTGCAGCACGTTGAGCGCCTTGCCCACATCCGTATACTTGTCCCAGTTGTCCTTCAGGTCGAGCGACATGGAAATGGTAAAGGCAATTCCGATACCGATGTTGACGCACTTGAGAAGGCGTTCGCCAGTAGTAAACTGCTTCCATGGCGCTCGCCCGGACGGCGGCATCTCCTCGGGAGGCTCCTGGGGTTCTTCATCTGGGGGGGCGATTTTCTCTCCGGGACCCATATCATCCACCCCATGATCGATGATTTCGGCGCTATGAGAAGGCTGCTCCTCAGCATTGATGCTCTCCATAAAGGTTTCGCGCAGAGTGAAGTGGTCGTCGGTCACCTCCTGATTGATCGCGTTGATTTCGTCAGCACCTTCGGGGGAGTTGATCTTTTCATTGAGCTGATCGTCCAACACCTCTGCCTCGCTGGCCTCTGCGGGTGGGAGATCGTCCGGTTCTCCCTGTTTCCACTTCTTTATGTCCTTGAACAGCTCAAAGGATTTGGATGCAATGTCAACCGCCATGGCTACAGTGGAAATGATTGCGGTTGCCCGTTGAGCCCCGGAGAGTTTGTCCCAGTTGGTGAAGGTGCTGACGGCCGTGAAGATGTATCCAGCAGCCTGTCCGACGTTTAGCTGACAATGAAGAATAACGAGATTGCCGAACAAGACCTACCACAACAAGCACCATAGTGCCTTTCAGGAAAGGGAATCCTCCGCCTGTACCAGGAAACTTATTGATGGCCTTGTTGACAAGCGCGGTGGCGGCTTTGAAGCCGTTGCATCGAGCGAGGGCTTTGAACCCCTGGCCGATATAGTCCATGTACATGACAATGTTCGATGTTAGTTCAGCAGCCTTGGCGACAGTCTCCTCAGCCCTCGTTTCGGCATCCTTGTTAATGTCAAGGTTCTCAGCCGTAGCAAGATCGTCCAAGTCCTTCTTCAGCTCGTCTTTGACGGTGCCAGGCAAATTAGCGTCATCATTGAGCACCTGAAGAATGAGTTGCTTCATCGCATCATTGAGCCACTCCTTCTGTTTCTCTGCAGCGTCTTTGTCCAGCGGAAAGTAGGGGTTCTGGAGGTTCTTCGAGATAGCATACGCGACAATCTGGTTGAAGAAAGTATCTGCGTACGTCCCCTCGGAGTCGAGCGCGTTTAAGATGTTGCAGTACTTGTTGAGAACGCTTTCGCCCTAAAATATGGTTAGCCATAAGGAACAAATTGACGTTCTTATGTAGATTCACTTACTCCTCCAATTGGCGATCGGAGATAGCCAGATTTCGCGTGGTCACTCTTGGTCAAATCGGTCAACAGCAACTGAGCCCACTTGGCACCGTCGTCATCGAGATAGGGTTGCAGCGTGGTTGAGTACAGTTGACGCATGGCGAACACGGACGTGAGGGCATTCAACTTGTTGTACTCTGAAGACTTGGCGAGGCATTTGTCGCCCTAAATGATGGATCTTCGTCAGCAGTAAACCAAGCTTTAGTTGGACATTACTTACAGAGCCAGACCACCAGTACCAAATCTTGTCCTTGTCTGCGTCCGTCAAGGGATATCTCCACTTTGCGTTGGCGGACTTGGTCTGAGAAATCATGAAACTGACATATGCAGGACCGTATGTGCCATGGATCCAGTCCTTGAGCTCTTGCTGAAGATTAGCCCCAAGTTCGATCGGAAGATTCGCCGGGGGTGCAGTTTGAAGGAACGTAGTTCTATCATCCCCGTTCATGTGAAACAGCATCATGTTCTGGAGAAGAGTCTGGCTGGTGTTGTGAACACTCAGGGAGTTGTAACCAGTCAAACCTTCGAGAAGAGCAGTTGACAAGGTCGACTCGGCTGTTAGTAGCATCGTGACTGGCGCTGGCGAATCCGACGCCATCGCGGAAATGCCGACAGGTGAAGTTCGGACGGCTGCCAGGGATCTCGAAATGTTTAGGCGTGTGTTGACAGCAGCAGTACTCGTAGCCCATGAGATAGAATCTGTGTCTTGGACGTAGTGTCTGTCTATCGTTAGTGCTTGCGTCCTTAATTTCCCAAGATGAGCCATCGGTATGTTTTACCTCACGCCGTCACCGCCACGGTTGCTGGCGTCGTACTCAAGCGCTGCACCCTTTGCCGAGTCGAAGTTGAAACTCAGCTGAACTCCCAGCGTGCGGAAAATGATTGGAAGAACAATGTCGCTCCCTAGGCTGTTCTTGAAGGACACATTGAGGTTGCTAGACAGCTCATTGCTTCCATCAGGCTTGTCAGCCAGCTGATAGAGCAGAGCAGCACTGTCGAGGAACATGGTGCCCATCTGCGTGCCATCACTGGTAATCTCCACAATGGAACTGTACAGCGAGGACAGCTGCGGTTGATTGGCGAGGTGTTTGGCATTGATTTCCGCGCAGAGCTGGTCCAGGAGAGGCATGGTTAGAATAGGAATCGGAAGACCATCGTGGCCACCTGAATGGTAGGTTGCAAAAGCGACTTGGCCAAGAGAAACCGGGTTGTTAGGCCTTGTCCGAACTTCCTTGTCTGGCCACACATCTTGATCCAGAGTCAAGTCCCAATAATCCTCGCCATCCACATAGTCTGGATCAACCTGCTCTGGCGCGGCTGCCGCAACAACTAGTCCAGGTATTTTAACGGGGAGGGCGGAGCTCACGCTGGCTATGTTGAAACTTCTGGCGGCCATGGGTGTCGGTCTGGGCTTCACAGACTTCAAAACGGCATTCATCTTGGCATGGTTCAATGTCTTTGAAGGTGCTTCTACATTGACGTTCGGCTTGGCAACCTGAAAGTTGATGAGCTTCGGACCTTTCTCGCTCTTCGGCACCTTCTTCGAGTCGGGGTTGTCAGACAGCAAGATGACACCGTTGCCCGCAAGTCCATGGTTCAGGACATCGACAAAGCCATGCTCATACCCATACTCGGGCACCTCGCGGGTCCACCGAATAGTTCGATCATTCTTGTCGACGATGGCGCGATGCTGAGCCTCGCCGTTGAGCGATACAGTGCCTTCGTGGATAGACAGGACTGGAAGATTATAGTTCGAGACATTCTGGGATTTGACTTCGTGCAAGACGTAGGTGCGTCTGGCTTTGCGCAAATGGGAAGTGAGGACGCGCCTCTTCCTGGTCCGTTGTACGGTCGTCGAAGAGACTGGACGGCGAAGCTTGCCGCTCAACTCCTGATTCAATACTTCCGAAATAGTGTCCGTTCCAAACTTGGCAAAGAGCGGCTTGAGCTCGTTGATGTGGTAGAGAAGTGCGGTTCGCTGATGCTTCGGGAAGGTCAACAGCATCTTGGCGATGGACTTCATTGTGATCTCTGGGTAGTTGACGGCAACCAGGTAGCCATCTGCGTGGTAGCTTCGATGGCCCTCCCGCAAATGGATGCCGTAAACGTGGCCGCCTTCCACCTGCTCTCGGTTGATGGTCTTGACCTCAATCTGGTCGTAGCCGCTGCCATCTGGAGACAGTCGATAGAGAATGTGACCAGGGCCCAGTCTTCCGACCTCGAGCCAGGGATTGTCCAGCTTTGCAGCGTTTGGATTCACGGCTTTAAGTCCAGATGTAGTATGGAAGACGTGACCGGCCGTGAAGAATGGCTTGTCCCCATTGATACCACATAGAAGCGTGGTCTGGAGAGGTACCACAACATCCTCATCTGATGCAACACCGTAGGTGTTTGGACCGACGCGTGTGAGAACTTGAGTGCCTTCGGTGATGCACTCAATGGCAATCGAGCCACTCTCGGTCGCAACCTGCGTCCCCGCGACAAAGCAACTCTTTGGGGGGCTACCGTTGGTCGAATAGTCTCTGATGTCTGTCACATTGGGGGCATCGGATGTGAAAAGGCTGGAGAACTGTCTATGGCCTATTCATCTTGTCAGAATGAGGTCCCCTCGCAATGGATATCAATGTAGATGCTCACCTTGATTGATCCAGTCCGCAACCTGCTGTCCCGTGACGGTCGTCTCGCGCCAGTTCTGGTGGTAGACGGCCCCGAATGTCAGACCGAGAAGCATTCCCTCTCCGAATTGCTCGCCGCCATTGCTAGTCTCTTCGGTGTTCTGGGTAGACTGCGTCGCAATGCTGGACACTGCATTCGACCAAATGTTTTCGGTGTTGTCCCATAGAACCTTGTTCTGGCTGGCAATGGACTGCCAAGTGCCAGCGTCCTGCTCCTGCAGCTTCTGCAGCGAACCACCAAGAGGATCAACCACTTCCTTTGATAGAACACCAATTGCAGTCATGGCCTGAATCCTGACGATATTATCCACTTGAGAAACTTGGCCGGCCTCGTTGGTAATCGCATGTACGAGGGACGTAGCTTTCGCCAGAGTCATGCTGACCACTGCTCTTATTTCGTCGTCGATATCTTCGAAAAGCGGTTGGATCCAGCTGGACACCAATTGGCCACTGGGTGCAGATGTGAAATCGCCATCAAGATGAGGGGTGAAGCCAGGGCCGAGATGGACGTAGTCGTAGACAAATAGCAGACAAGTTGTGTATGTGTGGTCATGGTTGGCCAAGTCTTGCCGAAGGGCGCCGGCCACGAAATGTGGGCTCCTGAGACGGTCTTCAAGATCACTGACGAAGCTGCCGTCCCCACGAAGCGCCTTTAGATCAGGGGAGCCACCATCTCTCAATGACCAGTTGACGTGCTCCGAGAACAGCATCGTCGAGGTCTGGCTGAAGAGAGAGTTGGCAACGATCTCGGCGTTGTCCTGGAAGGATATCAACAGGCCACTTAGATGTCAGTTTGGGTGGTGAATGCTTACAGTGTTGGCACATGATCTAATATTATGCTTGTCGGCTCCAGCATCAAACAGGGCAAGGCCTTTGACTGCAGCATGTTCTGCCAACAAGGCAAGATGATCAGAAACATCGACCCCATCAATCTCGGGGCCATCCGGATCCTCTCCATAGGATGGCTGGGGTTCTAGGCCATTCTGGAAGATGCTGACATTCTGCGCCAGCCTTGCTTTGTTGTAGAGGCGATTGATAAAATCCTGGTTAGGGAACGCCTTCATTCTCTTAACATGTGGTAAGATGGATGTGGGGCTGTAGAAGATTTAGTCACCTTGATATTCTTCAGTGCCTCAAGAAACTCGTCGATAGCCATGTTGTTCACTCGGGTAGATAATAGGATGGAGAAAACAGGACTTAGGTTGAAAATAGGGTCAGATTCCAAAGCGAAACGATCGATGAAACTGTGGAGAATGTCAAGACAAGATTTTTTTTTGGAGCGAGGGCAATTGATCTTTAGGGAAAGGCCTCTCGGATTTCAACAGTCACGATAAAGCTCAGGTTGGCCTGGTGTTCAACCTCAAATGGAAAGTGAGAGAAGGCGTCAATTTATGCACTTCAAGCTGCATTTCTAGACTTAGCTAGACTAAAGCCACAGCCAGTATTTGATTCACTTGAAGTTGACCTCCATTCCCCACTGTTCGCCACATGTCAATGCATACGTTCCGTGTCTTTCAGCTGCGGTGAGCCTGCACCAATAGTTGGCCAAGCTGAGCAGCCACAACTCACTTCAGTAGGGCCTATTCTCTGCATCTCCAAGACAGTGAGGATGCACTAGACATGTATCGAGAGAGCCTCACAACCAATTACAGAGGCTACTGCTCTTATTACTTCTACTACTACCTCTATTAAGTGGTTCGAGAAGTATCGCAGATCGCAACGACTATTTTCAGCTATACCAACTGACCGGCGAAAGGACGCCGTTTCTGATATTCCCTCTATACCGTGGGAAGACTAGAGTACATACGAACACATTGTTTGAGTATCCCCGCTGTCTACAGGATAGCTTTTAGTGACGCTCAATTGGGAGTCGGAGGGGTTGCTCTAGACGGTATTCTCTACGTCTATAACAGATGTAGTTAGGGCTGATTGTGTTTGAATTCAGCTCGCTTCTCACCTGATCATAAAAACGCGTAGGAGCGGCACATGAATGCTGACGTGGTAGTCTCTGGATAGTTGGCAATGTGACATATATGTGATATCCGTATTTTAATGCCTGTTTCGGTGAGACTGGAATGAGACCTTCCCCTCCTTACGCCACCTCTCGACCCCTCGAGTTACATGTTTCCATCAGAATAGTAATCGTTAAACTTTGAGTGGCTTAAATGGATGCGAATGAGCTAATGCACGCGGCTTAATCCGGGGGAGCAATCTTCTCAGCTCAAAGTAACTATTGATGAAGCGCCCGTTACGCCCAGCTGTACGTACACTAGAAATGCCTCAAGTAGATTCACTAATGAGTAGGGTGATCGGTCTTGTCTATGAAATTCTCAATCAGATAGTAGCTTCTATTAAAGTACCGAAACCCGAACGGGAATTCAAGAGCCTCCCCCCATGTTTGCCGACTCTTCCGCCAAGAAGGGAGACATGCAACCGTCGAGCTCGTATTGGGTAAGTTAGTGTGGCAGCTCAGCTAACCGGTCTAGATTCCATTGGTCCGATAGATGATGACATGCCTGAAGCTAGCGTTCTTCCCGCTTATGGCTTGCACACACCGCCGTGAAGTAAAATACGGAATTTCCTAGCTTATAGTACTTGTGATATGAAAATGATATTAATTAGGTAGGCTAGAGCCGCCATTGCAGATTGTGTAATGGAGGCCATTGCTCCTATCGTCCATGGTGGCCACAGAGTGCTCGCGAATGTGATAGAGCTGCCATCTCCTGTGCTCTGTGGTGTAGAAACGGTCTCAAACCCCGCATTCCAACACCTCCTTCTCCGCAACATACCGATGTGACAGGCGGGTTCTAGATCTCGAACGGGGGGGTTGCCATGCAGTCATACTAGCAAACTAGCTGCTGCATTACCGCGTTCCCGCATCAACTCCACCAATGCGAAAATCAATCGCCAGCTCGGTCTGCCTAGGGTAACGTCTCAGCTCGATAACTCGCAGCCACAACCAACCCCTCTTTTAAGCCTATCCTGGGAGATTTGTCTCAGCGGCCGGCCACATAATAATAGGTGGTCATGCATGCAACCCCTTGCGTTGAGTAACCCCTAACTAAGCCTTGCCAACAGCGAACCAAAATCCAAAATTACAAACGGGCATCATGGTTCCAGCCCGGCATGTCTGCAAGATCCTCCGGTGCGGCTGCGCGTCGAGACTTGAGCGCATCGCCCCCGGGCCTCCACCTCCAAGACTCGACAAAATCCTGCTGCAGGGTGCCTTCTATCAACTCAACAACATGCTTGCCAATGTTCGGCAATAGTTTAAAGGAGTGACTAAAGAAAGAATGTTAGCAAATCGACCCTTGTTGCTACGTCGTCAGCTCGATTTGTGGAAGTTCCAGCAAACGTACCCACTGTCTCCCGTCGCCAGGATCAAGTTCTTCCACCTTGGATGCTCGCAGATTAGGAGGTTGGCATCAGCAGTGTCTGTACACCAGCACATGGCGCGATCCACGATTCTCTTGTCTTTAAGACCCGGTAAGAACCTAGCAATGGCCCTTTGAATCCTTACTTCGGAGGCGTCTGGGTAGGTATCCGTTGGATGGCTGGCGTGTGACCGAGGAACGGAGATGAGTTTGGGATGGCTGGCACCGTAAGGTTGATGCTTTTTAAAGCGAGAGAAGCCCGGAAACTCGTCGCAGACCTTGATAGTACCGTCTCTACAGATACTAGTTAGCATGTGTCCCGCCTTTCAGTGTCAGCGCTGCAGCTTACTCGCTGGGCTCGAAGAAAAACCCATATTCGCCATCGTACACGACGGGAATATCCTTGTATAGCGTAGCCTCCTCTGGTGTTAACTGGATATGAGCTAAAACCCAGGCCTAGGACGTTGTTCAGTTAGCAATGGAATTGAAGTGACTCCTTTTTAGGAGAGGGCAAGAGCC
Source organism: Neonectria neomacrospora (assembly GCA_013756995.1). Lineage (NCBI taxonomy): Eukaryota > Fungi > Ascomycota > Sordariomycetes > Hypocreales > Nectriaceae > Neonectria > Neonectria neomacrospora. The sequence goes on along the minus strand of JABSTB010000723.1, from coordinate 28,907 downwards.
ATATGCTTGCACTGACTTTTGACACACACTGATCCTCCAGATCTACCAGCGTCGGGGTCCACGCGCCAGCAGCCAAAACCACCTTGTCGGCATAGTATCTTGTGCCATCGACAGTCTCAACGCCATTGCATGTCGATCCGTCAGCGGCGAACAGAGGCTGTTTGAAGGTACCGGCACTAGGATCGTGTAAGTGGGGATTCATCCCTCGCAGAACGACAAAACATACCCGCCAAACCCGAATTCCACGCCCTGGCTTTTGAGGAACTTTCCTATTGCGTTGATTGCCTTTGCTGCAGCGAGCCACCCGCCGTCAGTGGTAAACAAGCCTTTCCAACCCTGTATGGATGTCCTTTTAGCTTCTCTCCCCAAAGGTCTTTCAGGTCATCGTACTTTTACTTGTTCCTTTGTGAACCATGGCAATGTCGCTAGAACTTCGTCCTCACTTTCTAACCAGGTATTCGTCTTCTCGAAGCCGACATTTGCGTGGAGGAGGGTCTGATGTTTCCTTCTGAGGTTTGAGATACCCACTCGGGATGAGGAACAGTCGATCTAATAAGTCGTCAGCGTTAGAAGCAAAAAGAAATGATTGAGTATTTGCCCAACAACTTACCATGCCCACGTTGTGAAAAAAAGGCTTGAACAATGGGTCACTTTTCCACATTTCCAATGCTTCCAGTGACAGCTGCAAATCAGGCTTATTACGTAATCGAATGCTCATGATCTTGTTGAGGTCGAATCCAGCAGATTGTGATGAGGGAATTGGATAAACATCCAGGACAGTAATATTCGAGGGCGAGTACCCGGAGCGTATCAGATGGAGTGCTGTTGAAGAGCCCATTGTGCCGCCTCCACCCACAACAACCACCTTGGTGGTCTCCCGTGACGGCGCCATGTCTTGGCAATGGCTGTTGACGCTGAATTGGATGGTTGTTATGAATGACAAGTTTGGGGTGGCTAGGTACAAGGCTTAAGACGCGCGCGAGGTAAACAAGTTTCTGGGACTTCCGCAGTAGTTAAGGCAATAGGAAGAAAGGCTCCCTGATTTATAGGTAGGCCAATGGGGTGATTTCGATGGAGTCTTGCGATATCGGCGGGTTGGCACGAGCTTAGACCCCCGTGGTCCGGCCTACCCCGCTCCTTACTAAATTAACTAGTTATGTGGCGGAATCGCATGGACCTTCCTCTGATCGACGATTACATTTCAAAGAATCATCAGGGCGATAGACAAATCCCCATAGAGATTAAACGAGGACTTGGCTGGTGGAAGCCTATTGGTCTAAAATGACTTGGCAGCCGACGCTGGAGCCTGAACGCTCGACTCCCCACTTGAAACTCGCTTGGACCTTCATACTCAAGGCCACTTCATTTCTAAGTAACCAATTAGCGTGCCTGCGTGGACCTTCCAAAATCACATGGGTTAGATAAACAGGGAAGGCGGATTTCACCCCGTGGGGATATCGAGATAAGCGTATCCGTAGTCGCGCCTGGATGCATCACGGATGTGTATAAGAAGGGATCCCACACTGCCTCACTGCTATCATCCTAACCACCAAAGCAGTCCTGGTAGCCTGAACAAGTCCAACATAACACACGCTGGTATCGAAACATTTGTCCACAATGGTCGACGCAAAGACTACAGCACCCAATCCCCATGATGGCAAATCGCCCGAGTCATCCGCGCCACCAGCTGAAGCAGCCTATTCCACTGAGACGACAATTCCTCGGTGGAAACTGGTATGGCGGCACAGTCTGACGCAGATGATGCTCTTGAGTATCCAGGCGTTCTGCGGGCCTGCCATGTCAGACGCAATTGCAGGCGAGTAGCCCGCTGCTATCACCTCGTCTGGACTTCCACTAACTGTTTCTAGGCCTCGGTGGTGGTGGCCTCGCAACCCCTCAGGTGTCAAACATCGCGACTGCGCTCAGATATGCAATGCTCGCTTGCAGTACGTATTCACCTCAGACACACTGAATCCTCACAGAGCTGACCGCTGTGGCCGTTAGCTTGCTTCATGGGTGGCCCTATTGTGAACAAGCTTGGTATCAAGTGGGCTCTGGTCATCGGCGCCATGTCCTTCCCTATTCAAGGATCTGCGTATTACTGCAATAGCAAGTTTGGCATCCAATGGGTAAGCGACTTGAATTCCATTCTGCAGGTTGGGTGCGCTGACAAGACTCGGTTGCTGTAGTATCTCATTCTCAGTGGTGCAATCGGTGGCATTGGCACCGGCTGTTGGTATGTCGCCGAGGCTGGCGCCGTCATGACGCTGGCGCCTTCTGGTGCACGTGGCAAGTACTTGGCTCTCTGGATTGTGTCCCGAAATCTTGGGCAACTAGTTGGCGGTGCAATCAAGTGAGTATCTCGGAGGCTCAACTTGTGCGAGTTTTGGCTAACAAACTCCCCTTCAAGCTTGTCAAAGAATCACGAGAAAGGTGTTAGCGGTGGAGTAACACCTGACACTTATATTGCCTTCATGATCATCGAGTGCATGGCGTAAGTATATTCGCACAATCTAGACTCCTGGACCTGTGTCCCAGCTAATACCGTCTCTTAGTCTGCCATTTGCCTTCATGATCACGCCGTTTGAACGCGTCATTCGATCCGATGGAACACGAATTGTTACAGTGGAGGCTCTCTCCACCAAGGAAGAATTCAGGCAAATTTTGAAGACCATCACCTCGAGGCTCATTGTCCTCGCCTCCATCTGGGCACTATGGTCGTTCTTCTACAGGTTAGACACACCGACATGCTTCTACCCATTGCATAAGCGACAATAGTAAGCTAACAAATGTGGCAGTGGCTCTTGGTCGACCTATCTCGGAACATACTTCTCGATCCGCGCCCGCGCTCTCTCATCGTTAATATCACCATTCTTCTGCATGCAAGTCTAGCACCCCTTCAACACTTCTTACAAACTACTAACACGGCTATAGTGTTGGCTGCTTTGGTCTCGGATTCATCCTCGACGCGAAAAACCTTTCACAACGCCGCCGCGCTCAGATCGGTCTCTATACCGTCGTAATCCTCAATTTTGGTGTCTATATCTGGTCCATCATCATGCAGGTCAAGTTCAATCGCCATAACCCAGGTCACATCGACTGGGACGACAGTCTGTACGCTCCATCATTCTTGCCATACTTTTTTATCCAAACTACAGGCCCACTGTCTCAGTCGTACATGTATTGGCTTTTGTCGTCGTTTGCGACGAATGCGCAAGGTAAGTGTCTTATTTGGTGCGATAGACACCCCTCAGTGCTAACAGCCACGCCAGAGAATGTTCGTAACGGAGCTGCATTCAGATGTATCGAGGCTATGGGTCAGGCTATTGCGTACGGCATGAACACTCAAACCAAGAGTAACCCTCTTGTTGGGTTGTAAGTTGTCCCATCTCGTTGACATGCATGCCTTGTGGTAAAGAGATTTGCTGACAGCTACTTTAGCTGCGTGACATTTGGATTGCTTGGAGCTGCTATTCTTCCCATGATTATGCTTGTTAATACGACACCGGACCAGATCCCCGCCGACGAGATCGCCGAGCAGCAGTCACGCGCATTGGGAGAAAAGACCGGGGACATTGAGGTTCAGAGTGTTCGCGCCCAAAACGAGACCACTGGAAAATAAGAGCCTTTTCCAGTGCTGGAAGAAGATGAACTTGGCGCCCGGCTCTTTCATTGAGGTGTTGGCAGCCTATCTTCTAGAGACTAAACAACCTATCGTGCAAGAATGTAACACCGCATACTTAATGCAGCACACTCCTTGCCACTACGTTGAGATAGGACCTAGACCAGGCAGAATCTTGGTGCAGACCATAGATTTTGTCATATCCTTTTCCATTAGGATACCAGTTTCCCTCTTGACGTCAGTGCTTATTACTCAATTCCTGCACATGCTGTCGTGCCTAGTCATTCAATCCATGAAGTGTTCCGCCATCATAGTGTCCTACAGCTACTTCACGGTATGTTTCTGATTGACCATCGCTAGTTTTATCCTCATCCGCGATTCCACGTGACTTCTCTCCTGGTTAGTATCCTCGCCTCCGTAGTCATGTCTAAAGCGCGTTCAACTCGACACTCGCTGAATACAATTGCTGCGAACTGCTAAGTCTCTATTTATGCGAGTACTTCGTGCGGTCAGATACATGGTCTGAAGCGCCGTGGCTTCCGTAGGTGCTGCGGCCGAAGACGGGCAAATTGAGTAGACGTCGTTACGGCCTGATCGTACGCCCCATCACATTGCCTGCACAGCCTTGGCTATTGAAAGGGATGTTTTATTTTCTCATCGACCTTGGGCTAGCTGTGATGGAGAGAGGGGAAGAAGATGCCCTGAAGGGCAACCGCGGTGCCGTCGAAGCCTCATTACCTCTAGGATAACGAGCTTGTTGTCTACGTCACTGATCTCGGAGTATCAATTTGACTTTTTGCACCTTCACAGCACTCAATTTGCGGTCATTCTGATGCAGTGGCTGCAAGGTTTATCGGTCAGTCACTTGAAATAAGGAGATTTGACGCAGAATCCTACCCAAAAGCTTCACTCGGCCAACTCGGTCGAGCAGGAGATGTTGAAGCCGCATCTAATGACGGCACACACAGTCCAGACAACTCTCAGAGCGGGTTGCAACGTTACGCCAAATCCCAAACCGCCCATGAGGACAGGGATGAGATTTGCAATAGCAGTGATGCCAGTACCTTGGGCCATAACCCAGAGAAGGATGGAGCAATACGCCCTCTTCAGAAGGTGTTTTGTCGTAAAGATATACCAGAAACCGCCGGGCAACTGCTTCTCCGTCTCAACCTGGGCTTTGATCCGGGTTACTTCAGCATGGGCGAGCAATCCACTGGGGTCGAACTTGGTTCTATGAAGCTTTACCAAGTCGGCTGTAGCTTCATCGGAGCCGCGGGAATGAAGAGGGGCCCCTTCGCTCATGTACACGGGCGAGCTGGCGAGCACCATGCCTGCACCAATGCCACAGATGATGCGGATGGTGAGGAACATGGCAGTGTTTACAGAGGCAGCTTGAAGAGTTCCAGAGAGGATTACAATCCCGGCGGCTACGGCATCGCAGGGACGGCGACCGAAGTGCTTCGCGATGGGGGCTTGAGCCAGAGAAACGACCATGGTGCCAGCGAGGAACCCGGCCAAGTGTGAGGTCAGCACACTTTACCTGGGCGAAGAAATACTCGTATAGTACCCACCCTCTGAGAAGTCCATCTGTTCGTGTAGCGGCATCTTCAACCATTAGGAATTTGGCTATGAATGACGGCTGAGCCAAGGTTCCAGCAATGGCGTTGGCACTGAAACCATATAGATAGCCACCCAAGGCAGCGGTGAATATGTCCTGGAAGCTTGTCAGAGATTCTGCCTCTGGTAAAGATTTGGCTATCTTACTTGGTAAGTAATCCAGCTGACCGAATGTATCACTACGTCAACAGTATCGCTGACACCAGATTCAGAAGACGGGTTGCTCGCGGTCTTGCCGAAGGAACTACCAACAGCTCTCGGACGAGCTAGGCGCTCGAAATGCACGACCCTTGCTAGTGGGCGGCACTTATTTGGTTGGATCTTGAAGATGAAGCACAACAAGGCACGGAGCATGTACATCGCTCAGGTGTTGGTCCTCACCCTTGTCAATGGTAGCAATAATTGCGCTCTTTGAATACAGGAGCATAGAACCCCCTTGCTCCTCACGGCTGCTGCATTAGTCCAGACAATCGTGATCCATGTCCGGATACAGTACCGTATGATATTTGCTTCTTAGTGAGCCAGCAAATCGATTACCTGCCCGCCGTTTGACTTGCTCTATTTAAGTATATTTTTTGTTCCCCCTCCACCATTTCCCCATATGATTTTATATCAGGCCAGCTATCACTGAGTAATATTTATTGTTTTCTATCCAGGCGCTTACTCTCAACCCCGACCACACTCCGCTGTTATGCCTCCGCAAATCCCTGAAAGCGAAAATTTCCCTGTCCTCAGTGACAAGGTGGCACTTGTCACAGGTAGTGCGCAGGGTATGGGCAGGGCTATAGCGGCAGTTTTCCTCAAATAAGACTAAGTAATTGTACTTAAAGGCTTTTAATAAACTAAAGTGTGCATTCTAGTAATAAACTACTCCTTTTTTTACTTCTCTTTATTTCTCTTTTCTTAAGACTTACTAGGAGTGATTTCACCTTTCTAGTAATATATAAGATTTACTTTTATTTATATATGGTCTTACTTACTATAAGCTTTATATTAGCTGTTGGATTGACCCCTCGGGTGACGACATTATACCCGAATTTGCATAAACCTCTGATACACAGATAT
>JABSTB010000723.1:0-22480 GCA_013756995.1 Neonectria neomacrospora | reverse complement strand
TGCCGTACGCGATCCAACATTAGCTATAACCTAGTATATAGCTAAAGCTTAGCAAAAGGGCAGCTAGTACATATTAAAAACAAAGTCAGGGCCACTATACATAAAATCCGGGCCAATTTCATTCTCCAGTGTTTTAAGAGCAGGTATCAAGTAGTTGATTTACTCTTTTAGAGCCTAGAAGTTCCCGGGAAGGGGAAAATAGTCAAGACAATTTGTGTATCTGTGGGTTCGAAAGCAGTTATACTTCTACCATATCCTTCAATGCGTCCATATGCGTGGAACTCGGGGCTGTCAATTACATAACTTCCTTGCTAGTTGGTGTCCCAGTGAGCGTGCATTTTCCCTACCACGGAGGCTAGAACCCAGCCAGTATCGATGGCAAGAACTTCTCTGGATATGCACCAGCCTTAACCAAGTCGTCAAGCCAGCTGGTAACCTTGAATTCCACCCTTTCAACTTTGAAACCTGCGTATTCCTCTACCGGCTCGACGATGTGTTTCTCGGTAACATATTCAGGGCTTCTGAAGACGTACCTAGCATGATTGTGTTGCGTCGGGTCCTCGAGAGCTAAGAGATGTGCTCCAAGATTGCCGACATCCTTGGGATTAATCATCGCCACCGCAGCATCGGCGGCGGGGACGGTTTCCAGTGTCTCTTGTTTGCCGGTCTTTTGATAGGCTTTGATCCAGTCCGCAGCAGGAGTGAGGTAGCTAGCGGTGAAGAATTTGGCTGCAGGGACGTCCACTGTAGGTGCTTGAACTCGGGCTCGCTCAACAAGTGCTCCATCGCTCAGTGCGAGCGGCTGAGAACCCGACATTATCATCAGGATTCTTGCCTCCCAAGCACCACTTCACTTTCAAGATCCACAACGACAGGAGAGAAGAGTGTGAGAATGAAACTCTTCAACGATCCAGAAGATGTAAAGGAGATCCTGAACCAAGCGGGCCTAGCACTGGAAAGATGGGACAGTCAACGTACCCTTCCCGATCCGGAACAATGCATTCAGCTTTTCCAGCAAGTATGTACAATAATATTAATACATTTTAACATTATCACTCTACTCTAAATTAAAATAGATATATTGAACTATGTTACATTTTTGCCAACTTGTTGATCTCAACGTCTGGGCTTTATTAAAGTCTCTTCCCCACCGCTAGTGTCATGTCATTCTAAAACGGGATGGTAAATATGGAGGTATTGGAAAGCGGTTGATATATCTTTCCTTTGTTAAACCTTGCTCCTTCTTTCGTGGCTTTGAAAATGGGAACAATATGCTGGAGATTTCAACCGAGGTCACAGGTATAATCGTCAAGACTCCATGCGTTGAAATGGAAATGGTGAAGATTAACCTGAACCTGTTTAGGGTTCACGTATAATTTAGGAATGTGGTACGTAACATACATGCGTACCTGGGATATGCCAATAGACCTTCGGGCCATATCTCAGATGGGATGGAAATCTTCTTGTGATCACAAGTATTGTAATTAATTGGAGATCGCGTCTAGGAGAAGCGTTTTCATAGTACATTCTTATTCCCTGGCAAGACTGCCATCACCGCAACCATGCTAGGTCGTCTCGTCTGCAACTGCTGGTGTGAATGTACAGAGCGCATTCCTGATAACTCGGAGTTTTTCCCAAAGCGCTCTAGCAACTGTCAGACATAGTTCATCTCAAATTATCTCGTTAGTGTACCTCCCCTCATCATTCTTCACGCAATCATCGTTCCAGCCTTCCAGCCGGGAGTACCTACACCCGTAAGAGTCACCATCCGGAGACCGGATATTCATATCGTCTTGCTGAAAGTTCTTCTCCAGCTACAAATATCAATCGTCATCATCAATTATTAACCTCCACACCATCTACGTGCTCACCTCAGCTTCACCCGGAAGCCCAACATGACGGACCTACCTAAGGGCGAAAAGTAACCTCCTCCACGAGAACCAACGCCCCGTCCTCCACCACCTCCACTCCCTCGTAATCAATGTTAGACCAGGATAAGACTCCAGCTATAGATGACATTTATATATCGGGCGAGAGCAATACGGTTCAACTGTAAGATGCGGTCGATGAGGTGTGTAAGTCTGTCTGACATGACAGTTACCTTGTTCTGGCAGCAATGGTTCCCAAATGTTGGCGTCATCTTCACGTCTTATCGTCGAACCAGTACGTCGACATCATAGAGCTAGATAAGGACACCCAGAGCCTAGCAATTGATGAGTAGGGCCGGGACGCCTAGCTGCTAGCAACAGCGCCAAGCATTTCGGGCATCTGTCGCTGTGAAAGATCAGAAACACTGCCGAGTCCTTGGAGAGTCAACATCGCAACTTCGCCTTGGTGGCTAAGTAGAGGCTGGGCGCGAGCCTCTGTATAGAGATTTTGCGTTTCATCACAGTCCTCGTCCAGAGACTGCTCCTTCTGTTGCGACATATCCTTCCCTTAGTTTCCCTTAGCTTGCCCCTCGTACCGTGAGTCCCTTTGGGACTCCTCGGCAAGTTCCTCGAGCAGCTGGGCTTGTCCTTCCTTTGCGACTTTCTCCTTGTAGGCCAAACGGATCCCTGCTCGAACATGCGGGCAGCGAAGATCTGGAACATACGACGACCCTCTTCCATACGTTGCTCCTCCGTCATGGCTTCCTAAAAGCAGCAGACGGGTTTGGGTCTACCTCTGCTTCCTCACACTCCTCATCCTGACCATCCTCGTTGTCTTCCTCCTCGTGATCGCCTTGTTCTGGAGGAGGATAATTATGTGGTACGGAGTATAAGCCACCGGGATTACTGTTCTCCCTCGGGCGGGAACTGCAGCCACTGGTCGACATCGAACTCGGTACCAGTGACGGCGTTCCAGTCGGAGGCCTCCTGCCCTAGTAAGAAGTTAAGGTTCGGGGAGCTGGCCTCCTTGGAGTTGACCATGGCCGAGTCGAGGTCCTGCTCCGGCGGCGGAGTTTGCCCGCTAAAACCAGCCCCAGCGATTTTAAGGTGCTGGTAGGTGACGGCTCCAGTGACTAGCCCGTTTATGTCGACGGCAACCTTGCGCAGCGCGGCGTCCAGGAACCCAACGATATCGTCGGCGGCAACGTAGATGTCGCGCAGCTTCTCCATGACGCACATGCACTGCTGGAACCCGCGGGCTGCAAGATCACGGGTCTGTGGGACAGGGTTTCTCATGTCAAGGAGCTGTATCATCATGGTGGGCAGGATAACCGTGATGCCAGTGATGGGGAGAAACCTGTCAAGTCGGAGATGGTGCAGCTCCGATGCCATGCGTGTGATATATGTAGTGGCGTCCCGGACACATAGACGGGACATATCCTGGGCTATGCGCGGGGTAGTCGGGGCATGGATGGGCGACGGCGGCAAGAGCTGTGGACGGTGCAAGGTCAATACTATGGTATAGTACAACATGTGTAGCAAGGTTCGCTGAACCGCGATTTTCGACTGACCGTTCTTGACGTCGAGCGGCATTAGAGGGGTGTACCGGCAACACGGTGGCAAGGCGTCGGCCCAAGCCATAAGTTCGAGGTCGATAGATCGTAAGCTTTCCATATTATCAACCTTCTTATTCGGAAATAGCATCCAAGTGCTATTAATGGTGTTCTCTGGGTGGACTTTGACTCGCATGTTGACTGAATACTGAGAATTGAGCACGTGGCCGATGCAGATGCCCAGCTGAACGTTGGCGATGCATAATGCCGCAAGCTCCTGCTGCATCGTAACATCTCGGACAAGGGTGCTTTCAAGTGGGGGAATGTTATTATCCTCGGAAAGGACCCCAATCTCAAAGTCGCCCTCCTCAAGCATCGGAACGTCGAAGTCCTCGTCGCGTATCCGGCTAGGCTGCCGCATACCTAGTGCGATGAGGCGATCGCGCATAAAGCATGACCACCATATTCGCTTCCTCAGCTTCTGGCTCAGTGTAGATATACCTGCAGCACTGGGATCACGATGGAGGCCGATGGTGTACGCCTGCGATATGACCACACCTATCCAATGCCAGGCGTCTTTCTGATCGTCCGCCGTCTCGTACCAGTACGTCATCAGGAGTAAAGCCTGCACAACTACGAGCCTATCGGATTCGCAATCGAAATCATACAGCAACTATAAAATCGCGTTCGTTAGCGTCCAGAGATTTTGGGATGAGAGATGGTCCACTTGCTCTGGTTTTCTGGAAGAATGCCATCCTCGCAGCTTTGCGGGTCGCATAGCCGACCTCCAGCAGAGCCTCTAGATCGACAAATGCCGTGGCAGCAAACATGACGGCCTGGTACATCAGCAGGCTGACCTTCCCGGCCAGACCATCGCCGGCGTTTACGGCGGTTAGGAATGGAAACAGCTCCAGAGGCATATACGGGTGGACATAATCCACGTAAGCCTGGAGCAGAGCATTCTGTAATGGCAGGCTGGGGACCGACAGAGCGCCCTTGGACTGGATATATCTGACCTCCTCAACGGCAATATTGGTCGGAAGAGGCTTGAAAAAGGCGGGAATCTGGCCGCAGAGGTTCGGTTCCTCGAGAGAGCTCGGGAACTGACTGCTTCTCAAGTCACCAAACAGTGATGCCTTACTGAGAAGGTTGGGCAACTGTGCATCGCCATAGTTCAATCCGGATCGTTGATCTAATTGGAGAATGACCACGAGCGGGGTGGCCTTGTGGTTAGTCTCAAGTCTTGTTACTGATGCTGAAATATGAAGAGTGAAATTTGACAAGTGAATGTGGGTAGTTTCATGTCCAACAATGCTTACATAGCAGTTGAGGAACATGGCCGCCGAGGCCCGGTGCATCATTAAGGATTATTTCCCTGGCTGCCGCCGCCGCTCCTGGTACTTTATTGGCGGTAGGGCCATTAAACGAACCGATAGAAGCACCTCTCGACTTTCGCACCTCTGCAGCGCTGTTGATGTTGGTTACGTTGGCCATGGGCCGACTCTGTGCTTCGGTTCCCGCAACTTTTTTGCGGATGAAGACGTGTTTTCTGGGGATGAGTAAACGTCAGCTCGATCAACGTCTTCGACTGCAACGCTCGCCTTATTTTCCTTGGCTCTTAATGAATAAGAGAACTGGGAGATGGATGCCAAGAACTCACAATTGCCGACGACCCTCTTGGATAATGCACTCCACCTTGTCCCATCTGCAATTCCCACACGGCATGCCGTGCGTGACGTCGCAGCGTACCTTGCGAGCTCGACAGCGCTTGCATGCCCGTGCTGCCCGCTTCTTGACTTTGGCGGGCGGCGTGTTGGCCACCGAGTGTCTCTTGCTCTGGTGTAGCTGTGTTATGCCTCTGCTGCCGATGTTGGCCTCTGTTATGTCTTTCGCTGCAATTTCTCCGTCCGCCGCCTTGGCCTGAACTGCGGAGAGTTTGGACGTGCTCATCTTCAAGCGTGATGATGCGTATCCTCAGGTCCGAGAAATGGTGCCGAACTGCGGGCAATGACAATGGCACACCTTTGGATATCTTACTAGAAAGTGTGATTGCCTTGTAGATACAACTCGTCGAGTCGATTGGGTTTCGAGAGCCGCGGTATAGAGTTCGAAGAGCTGCACGGTAATCTCCGACGCGAATAAATATGCTGCTGATTTATAGGCTTGTTGAGGTCAGCAGCGAGATCCTAGATCCATCCAACCGGGCAGTGATCACGACTAGTAAGTGGCGATCCAGTCTCATCAAGTCCGCGCCGTCCACACCCACCTTACTCGCAAGCCATCGCATTGACGCCGCCCCGATGCAAACTTTCAGAATTTACCGTCGGATTTTCCCCCATTCTTCCGGCTGCCGTCGGAGGTCTGGCGGCGCAAATGAGAGGCCGGGATTTTCGATGGCCCACGTTTTCGGCGGGCCTTGTGAGTTACTCCGAGGAGTATCTCATTTTCCCCCGTAGCCCTAGGCTATCTCACCCAATCATAAAACCTACTTTATTTCTCAGTAAGATATTCATCCATCCCCTCTCCTTTTTGACCAAGACTTCCATCCTTCAACTTCCACTCGGAACCACGTTCCTCGTCATCATTAGCAATGCCGCCGTTTCATTGCCTCGTCCGATTCGAGTGTGCCGACGACAACCAGATATATTTTGCTGACTTGGGTGTTAATGGCCCGGAGCAGCTTGGTGTTGTATCGCACGTCGATGGCTATGCCTCCGTTGAAGGATTAATGGCAAGAAATGGCGGGAGACGCGTCAGACTCGGAAAGGTAGGCAGTCAGTTACTCATTGACTTGGCCCTAATCAAAACAGATCCTTGCACCTGTCCCTCGAACCGGAGTACCCATCTACTGCGTTGGTTTAAATTACCAGTCGCACGCGGAAGAAGCCGAGGTATGCCATTCTACATGTTGGAACGCTAGCGTCCACCGAACACAAAGAAGACTGACACCGTGTGTCCTTCAGCTTGCGGTCACGCAACACCCTCCGTTGTGGACTAAGCCAGCTGCCGCTTTGGCAGATCCTTACGAGGACATAGTGATGAACAAATTCTGCGCGTCAAGTTTACCGGACTACGAGGTATAACTGTCACTTCAGCCGCCTAGCTTTAATCTCCTACTAACCGCCGGCTTCGTTTCCAGGGTGAACTCGTGTTCGTGACTTCTCGCGAATGTCGCGACGTGAACGCGAAGGAAGCCCAGTCATGCATCCTTGGCTATACCGTGGGCAATGACATATCATGCCGCCTGTATCAGCTTCCGGAGCAGTGTGGGCGTCAATTCTACTTCGCCAAAGCCTTCGACAAGTTTGCCCCTATTGGGCCAACGCTTGTAGACCCGGAGGTCATTGAGCTAGGAGAAGGCCTCAAACTCATCACACGTCTGAATGGAGAAACTGTACAAGAGGCAGAGGTTATGAAAGACCTCATATGGAAGCCTGCCGAGATATTGAGTTGGATGAGCCAGGGTATGTCGCCAATTCGTGCTTTCCTTTGTTCTCCCATGCATCAGCACTCGACTAATAGGTACCTGTGATTAAAGGCACGACTATCCCTGCTGGGACAGTGGTCATGACTGGTACACCGGCCGGTGTTGGAGTTTTCAAGAGCCCTCGCCGTCTCTTGACGGATAACGACGTTGTCGAGGTGGAGATCCCGAACGTGGGCGTGTTGAGAAATAAGATTGTCTTTGAATAACAACGGTGCATGCACTAGCCTCCAATCAGCAAAAACACATAGGGAGTGTTGGCTAGACGTTGAAATGGTATTCATATAAGCCCTAGTATTCCAACTCAGATCTTAACAAATCCCAAGGTAGACAAGACAGCCCAAGAATATAGCCATAGTGTCATGTGGAAGTATTATTCAAGAATAGGCTTCAAGTCTCAGACGAACGGGTGTGAGGCATTCTCAACCGCCAAGAGCTTCCCACGATGTCGATATTATCAGCGGGGGAAGCTGATGGAGAGGAGAGTAGGGTGATTAGATACTCTACAGGTTTGACGTCCGAGCCAGGGTGATGGCGGGTTGTGTCCGTATTGGCATAGGCCTGATGAGAGTCCCGTGCTACCCATCTCCATGCTGTCCTATTAGACAATATTACAGCTTAAATGGTCATTTACATATATCACTTACTTACGTCTGAGACGCATTCCACGCATTACGATAGCCAAGCCACCAAGATCAGCGTCCAGATGTAATATCGCAACTACGGATAGATCGTGATAATGAGAGACTCTTAAATTTCTATTCAAGGAGTGACTGAAGGTCGGTCTTTCGTAGATCGATAGCTCATCTGGGTCCGGATCTCCATGGGCAGCTTAGAGTTGACCCCAGCTATCTGCCGTAACATAGAACCCCTTTACGGCCTTCGCCACTCACGCAAAGGCCGCCGTTTTTCTCACCAACGTCTTGCTAAACATCCAAATAGGAATTACGAGGAGGTACGATCCCCACAGTATGCCCGCCATGGTGGAAAACTGATTGACCGGGCCCACCCTCCGCAACCAGTCCACAGCACCGTACGACACAGCAAACCCGATGCTATTCTTCGTCACGTTGGCCAGGGCGCCGATATGTCCGGCCCGCGTCGGCAGACAATCGACAGCATACGTGAGAAGAACGTTGGCCGAGCTCGTAAGCCCGAGACATAGCATGCCCCAGCCCACGCATACCACAATGTAATTGCCCGGGTCTCGTAGCGCAAAGCCCATGACTACGCAGCCAGCAGGGCTGAGCAAGGCACCAGGCAATAGGGCCGGGAGACGGGTTGCTGGGTTGGTCACGCCGTTGGATCGTCGGGTTGCGCGGTTAAAGAGCATGTCGGCGAGGGCACCGCCGATGGGGAGGCCAAGGGTAATACCAATCAGCGGCCCGGTGTTGAGTAGACCGATAGACAATGGGCCCCAGAGGAGGGGCGGCTGGGCGTAGATGATGGAGATGAGGATGGAAGTCATGGTAGTCCAGCCGATGGTCAGGCCGAATATGACAACAGTGGCGAGGACTTGGGGCAAGACGATGAGCTCAAGGGGCTGGAAGAAGGAGATGAGGGAGGCTTTCCAGTTCAGTTCGACGAAGTGCAGGGAGAAGGACCGCCGCACGTATTCCATCTTCAGCGTCGGTTGTTCAACCGGCGATGAGGTTTGTGCGGTGCTCGTGGCGTTCTCGATCATGCTCTCCTCAGCTTTGCACTCCGTCTTCCTTGTCTCCGCCTCTTCTCCCTGCCCCCCCAAGACCACTCCTTCGCTGAGGTTCATGTCGTCGTGGGTCGTCTCCGGGAGCAAGATGATGCTGAAGGCGAGATTCACAGCCACGACGATAGACATGATTCTCTGGAACCATCTCCATTCTCCTAAGCCCTGGGCTACGGCACCCGAAATGATGGGACCAAGCGCTGCTCCAGTGGCAAGGAACCCGACGTAGACCACCATGGCCCTGGCTAGCTGGCGTTCCGGGAACGTCTCGGTGACTATGGCAGGAGCGAGAGCCTCGATCAGGCCGCCGGCCATTCCACCTAGGATGCGGGCGCTCCGAAGGGATTGGTAGGACTGCGCCTCGCCGCTCCAGATGTTGGCGGCAAGGAAGACGACGAGAGAGACGATGATCGTGTAGCGCTTGCCAATAAGGAAGACCAAGGGGAGAGCAATCAAGTTCTGGGCGACATCGGTGTTAGTGCGAATCGAGAGAGAATGATGGAGGATTGCCGTCGCCCATGCAACACGTGGAACGTTTTACGTACCGAGAGACCCAAGGTAAGTAAAACGTACGTGCCGAGCTGCGATGCTTCATTCTCGGTACAGTGAAACTCCTGCATAATGAGGCCGAAGAGAGGCGATATGCCTGCGGCAAAGACGTTTCCGAGCATATTGTAGGAGCTAACGTTGAAGAGGATTAGGAGGCGCCACCAGAGTGGCCACGACTGCAAGTTTCAGCATGTCGGCTTGACGGAACTCGAGCTTTAGTTTACATACCCAAGGAGACAAAGCCATAATGAAGAGACTGAGAAGACTTGGTTGCAATATTCAAGCAGTCAGCAGGCGGATTACACAGCAATCGAGTCTGAACCGCGAATCTCGGCCGATATGTTTATGGTGATTGCTGCGACCGATGCAGTGGTAAGCATCGTTGTCAATGGAGTCAGGCCACCCCCTTTTAACCCCGTCGCATTGGATCGTCTTACATCTGGAGTCGAGGATACAAGATTGCCCTGTATGGCTACGCGGCCCCAACCAACCGCGATGTGGCGTATCATCAATCATTCCAGAGGAATAGCGCCGGAGGAACTGGTACATAGAGTTTCCCGCGCTGGGGATGGTCTAAGCGCCCGTTACTCCGGCGCCATGGCTATCATGAATGACACGTCCACGACGCTCCGGCCCCCCCAACTTGTCGCCAGCTAAATGGACGATCGGGGTGATCGAACATGGATCTCAGCGAGAAGTTTTCTAAGAGCAAGAAAGCCGTCGCCCACGCTGTTGTGAGTACCGACGGATCAAGCAAGTCTTCCCCGACAAGAGAATCCTTACTAGTATCGAGCACATGAGGAATGAAGTGGCTGCGATTTCCTGGCTACTTTTGCCCTCAAAAGGATGCTTGTTCTCACAAATACTTAGACATGGACAAGATGGTCAATGATAAAGATACTGAGCTTATGCGTGCTGTGCCGTGCTCTGATTTCCCATGGTTTATTCGTCCAATTACATCTATCTGGGTTTCCCTGTAGCATTCTGCTCTATGAAATCTCTGCGCATGATTCTCTTGCAATGGCAGCTTAGAGCTTGGCCTTCTCTTCCACCGACGGCAGATGAAGATATTGCTCATACTCCTTCAGGCACTCCGGGTTAGTCGCCGTGCCTCCAACCCTGACCGTCTCCCGGCACACTATGTCTCTGACGAGATTCTCGATCTTCTTCCCATTCGACGTGTATGGGATGTCCCGAACCTGAAACATATATGCTGGAACATGCCGCCCACTCAAGTCCTTCCTGATGGCCTTTGCGATATCTGCACGCAGGGAGTCCTCCAGCCGGGCATTGTCCCTCATCTTGAGGAAGAGGAGCACGCGCTCGTCGTTGTCCTTCGGCCGGCGCTGCCCGACAGCAATGCAATCCTCGACTTGGGAGAACTTGTAGATGACGTTGTAGAGATCGGCCGTGCCGAATCGGACACCTGGAAATACCCATCATGGTCAGTCTACACTTTTCTCGAATGATTTATGCTGCATCAGATGCCATACCTCCCGGGTTCAGCACTCCATCACTCCGACCGTGGATGACATAACTCTGAGTCTCAAGATCCTTGGAGATGAAGTCGCCGTGACACCAGGTGCCCGGGAAGACATCGAAATAAGCCTTGCGATATTTCTCGTGACCCCCTTCGCCCCAAAATGTGACGGGCATGCTGAAGAACGGCTTCGTAATGACGAGGTCTCCTTTCTGGCCCGAATTCTCAATGTTCCTGCCGTCCTGATCCCAGATCTCGACCTGCATGCCGAGGATCGGAGCGGCGAGCTGGGGTCCGTGAAGAGGAACGATGAGGTTGCCGCCGACGACTGCGTGCCCGCAGGCAATGATCAGCAGGAGTGCTTACCATGGGCCTCAGCGATATTAGGGGGCTATGCTTACTGCCTGCAGCAAGATCCGTCCCCCCCGAACTGCTTTGAAGGGCGACTTGCTTAGGGAACACTGTGTAGAACCAGTTGCTCGTCTCCGTAGGAAGGGGTGCCCCGGACACAACTGCTACCTGGAGACTCTGAAGCGGAGGCAATGCACCAGGGAGACTATGTCTAAGCGCCGTGAGGAATTTTGGGCTTGTACCCCAGTGGGTGATACTTCACAACGGCATATCAGCGATCCATTGGTGACCCGCGAGGGAACAAAGAGGCTTGGAAGATGACTTTGTTAGACGTACCCCTGCTGTTCAAGGAGTTGGACTTGGAATGCCGGCGAGGGATGGAGCGGACTGCCATCATATAGGACGATTCTAGACCCAATGCTTAGAGCAGCGACCAGCATATTCCACATCATCCAACCAATCTAGCCAGATTGTTAATCAGACTCGGCCTATTAGCAGGGACAAAGACTAGTTCGTCGACTAACTGTGGTATACTGGTAGTAGGTTGAGTCTTCTCCTAGATCGGCACCAAGAATCAGATCCTTTTTCTGCTGAAGAAGGACGGCCCCTCCAGCGTGGCAGATACCTGCATATACTGTCAGTAGTTGCTCTTCAACATGTCACGGACTCTTTCTCTTTAGATCCGTTTAAGCCATAGAATCAACGAGTGCCAGAAGCAGCCTACATTTCGGCGGCCCGGTGGTGCCGGAGCTAGGAAAAATATAAGTTCAATCTGTATGGCCAAGAGCGCCGATAGACATACGAGTAAAGGATGTAGATGGGATGGTCAAATGGAAGTTGGGTGAACTCCAGTGGCAGGAGTTCAACGTTGAGGAAGTCATTCAGGTGCAGGCTGTGTGGTGTCTAATGTCAGTCGAGGCTCTTCTGGATCAAGGAGCTGCGAATGCACACTTACACGCCTGTGTCCTCCCAGGCCGGCCCTGTCATGATAACAACACGCTCTAGCTGCTTTACCCATTTCTTTAGCTCTCCAACGGCCGTCTTGAGCTTTTCTCGTTGGTCCTGCGTCTTTCCTCCATACAGGACCGTGGATTCAAGAAATAGGACTTTGGGCTGGATCTGAGAGTATCTCTCGACGATGCCCTTAGCCCCCATGTCCGGGGCCGTGGACGAGAAGATGGCCCCGACGGCCCCGGCCGCAAGTAGAATGAGGAGCGATTCGATTGAATTTGTCGCCACGGCTGCACAGTTCGAGGTCAGCTTCAGCTTGAACTATTATCATGTGGCGACCGTTGCCCAACTTACTCGCCACGCGATCCCCTTGCTTCACTCCCGCATGTCTCAAGGCACTGGTGTACAAGGCGACTTGCCACCGGAGCTCCATCCACGTTAGATGGCGCCATTGCGTTCCCCCCTCGCGACACGCCGACACAGCGACCGCGTCCGGGTGAGCGGCTAACCCTTTGATCAGTACATTCTCTGTATAGTTAATCCGGGCGCCCGGGAACCATCGCGGCCGCGGCCACATAGATTCGATGCCAACGGCGACGGCTGTCGGGGGTTTGGTGTAGACCAGGCCGCAAAAGGTCCAGATCTCGCGACAGAAGGACTCGATCTCATCAACGGACCACTTGTGGAGCTGGGTGTAGTTGGTCAAGTTCAGGCCGTACTTGCGGTTGATACATCTTCGGAATGCGTCTAGATGCGTCAGGTGAGGGCTGGGATGCATCCATGGACCCTTTGATGCTACTGCTGATGATGCCGACATTGGTACTGCGTAGGGGCTTCGGCGATAGCTTGAGGATGTTGATAAGGAATGAGATGTCCTGAACAATCTAGATGGCGTGAATATAACCGGCGTAATTTCCACGATCAACAACCATACGCTGTTTCGTAACGACGCAAAATTAAATAGAGGTTGCCCCTATATGCACAAAGCTCGGTGGGATATTTCTTTCCGGCATAACTGGATCTTGACCCGGAACGACTGCATCGAGGAGAAGTGTCCGACCTGTGGAGGCAGGCTACTGTCCAGAGTAACGGCCTCGTGCTTGTTCGCCATTAGCCCATGCGGTGATAGAACGCGCAAAGGCAGCGCGTGGATTCCCAACATAGTAAATTACTCCGCGGAGGAACCACCCTGTACCTAAAAAGCCCAGCCTCGTTGTGGGATGGTGGTTGGGAGGGTGGTAGTGCAGCGGAACGCTGTGACAGGACCCTTTCTTTCATTTCTTCAATTAGAACCAGCACAATCTCTGTGTTCTAGAACGCATTAGAGCAAATTAGTGACTCACTAGTCGACATTCCACATGGAGATCCCCCGCGGAACTTACTCAGCGGAGGTTCCACTGTCCTCGAGTCAGCGAGCATCACCTCCCAACGGAGGACGTAAACGCATTCTGGCTACTTTCAACGGTCAATCCAGTGCGCCATTCTGAGGCCATCAGTATTAATAGCTACTGTCGTCGTAGGGCTTTGGATGATATCAACAGATAAGGTCTAAGCCACCAAAGACTATACTGCCGCACACCTGTTCTATCCGAATTTCCAAGCACAACCGACTGTTCATCATGGCTTCCCTCCGACTTGGCGTGGTTCAAAACGATCCTTCCAAGATCCAGCTCGAACGGGTTTCCCATGTATATTTCGAGCATCCAGATCTTGATGATTTCGGCAAATTTGCCGTAGACTTCGGTCTCGTTGAGGCGTGGCGCTCCGACGGCGAAGTCCTCTATCGCGGCTACAGCAAAGATCCGTACTGTTACGTAGCCCGCAAGGCTCCAGCGGGCACCGCGGCGTTTGGCGGCGGGGCCTGGATTGCCCAGACGCTAGAGGACTTCGACAAGGCTGCAGCCATGGAGGGAGCCGAGGTCTCAGATCTCGCTCCGTATCCCGGAGGCGGTCGCAGGGTAACGCTCAAGACGCCCTCGGGGTTCTCATTTCACGTGTTGTTTGGGCAGGTTGAAAGACCGGCGTGCGAGTCCGCCCCGTCTGCAGTGGTTGACAACCTGGGGCCCTTCAACGGGAGCATCAGCAAGCGCAGACTCGGTAAGTTCGTCTTTCTTTGCCTGCATCGTGTGTTCGAGTATGTGGAACGGACTGACTCTCGGATTCAGGTGAGTTCCAGCGGTTTCACCCTGGGCCGGCAATGATCCATAAACTGGGCCACTACGGATTCATTGTCGCCAAGTGGGACGAGGAAATCAAGTGGTACACGAGCAATTTCAACTTTGTTCCATCTGACGTGCTCTCGCCACCCACGAATAAGGACATAGACGTCATCGCCTTCATGCACCTGGACCTAGGAGAGCGATTCTCAGACCACCACAGTTTTTTTCTCAGCCGTGCCCCCCCCGGAGAGCATGATCGCCTGCATCACACGTCTTATGAAGTGGAGGATTTCGATACTCAGCTCCTTGGACATGACTGGCTGGCAAGCAAGGGTCACAAAGCTGTATGGGGTGTGGGAAGACATATTCTGGGATCGCAGATTTTCGACTACTGGAGAGATCCCAATGGGTTCATCATTGAACACTATACCGATGGAGATCTGGTCAATGTTCACACAAGCACGAAGCGGGGCATTGCTGGCCCGCTATCCGTCTGGGGACCCGAGATACCCGCTGAGATGACTGAGGATGGGGTAAAGGCCACAGCGGCATGAGTTGCATGTAATGGTTAGATAAGCGGTGTTTGCAAAGTTGTAGCCTAAAATGTTAGCTCTACATCGACGATTCTCTGTCAAAAGCCGGAGAATCCCGTGGCTTGGCCACTAGAGTCCATACGTCGGCCCTGCATGTTGTAAGCACCAGTCCAAGATCGCACTAGCGGACCTGGGGAAAATACGGGGAAGCCCAGGCTCAGTGCGAAGCAACCTCGTGGAGTTTTTCGTTTCTAAGATATCTTTTTATCCCTTTTCCTTCACTAAGCCACAGATCCACGCGTATCCCTTGGATGACCCAACGCAACTGCGCGACCGTTTTAAATACTCCCGTCTTTTGGCCCGGTGAATACTTCAGAGAGACTGGCAGGGTGCAATGAGTCTCAATCATCCCACCCCCGCGGCTTGGGACGGTGTCTCCCGGGATGGCCGGGTCGCGCTTGAACAGCCTTTGAGGACCCGTGTATGCGACCGATGCATCTTGTCCGTCCCCTCGAGCCTCATTGCATTGTATTAAGAGCGTTCGCTGACTTGCCCTAGGAAAAAAGTCAAGTGTATGTACCGTCTTTTGTCTTCCCCGCTGTCACTTACCTGATGGTATGTAGGCGACATGAAGCGACCTACGTGTTCCCGCTGCCTAGAAAGCGGATGGGTCTGTCTTTACTCTTCATTGAAGAAGAAGCCAGGTCCTGGAAGGGGAGTTCGCAAACGTGCCCGCAGTGCTCAAGGGGACATCACCTCACCGTCCTCCGAATCCTCCGCACAATCTGGAGAAGTAGTGGCTCCATTACTTTCGCAAGGCGAGCAAGTCTCCTTTCCGGGTTCGGGTTTCGCATTCCTTGATGCCATTTCTATCCTCAATCCGGTACCCGAAGAAGCACTAGGCGACTTCTTACCAACCGCGTCCTGGCCAACTCCATCGTTGGACCAACTGTGCGCTATGGAGCCTTGCTTGACCTTTGACCAAGAACGCGAACTGTAAGTTTCCTCCTCCTGGCTATGCCCTTGTCTGACGGATTGTACCACCACATCCAGACTAGAAAGTTTCTTTGAGCAAATCCATTCATCCATACCGCTCTTCCGCAGAGACGAATTCATCTGGCAATTCGAGTTTGGCACTGTGAACAGGGAGTTGCTTATCACAGTCCTTGCCCTAACGGCTAAGATACTAGGTCGGCCCAGTTACTGGACTGAGCAAGGTCTCAATGACTGTTTGAGTCACCTCCAAGCGAGAACCGTCCTAGACTCCGAAACGTCTTCAGGGCAACCATCACTCGATGACTTCCGACAGGCTTGCTTGCTCGCCTTTTATGAGTTCCATCAACATCCGGGGGAGAAAGCATGGTTGCAAATTGGCCAACTCACGCGCAAAGCTTACCGCTACGGGCTTCATCAACTTGACAACGACAATCAGCCCGCAATGCTCGCCTGCGGCCCCCTTGTCGGCGATGAGGTTGATAAGTGGAGACATGTCTGGTGGTGCATCTTCTGCCTCGACTCATACTCGAACATCACGGCAGCAAGTCCTTTCATCGTGCATGTCGAAAGCATCAGGACATCTCTTCTCACTGATCCAGGCGAGGAAGGGAGACTCAAGACTCAGATATTCCTGCCTGACGAAACAGATACGCTCTGGCAGATCGTCGAGGAAATCACCTCGCACGGCAAGCATCTCAACTTCAATCTCCACATTGTGACAACCCTAATTCTCAGGGAGGCTGCCACACTCTACCAACTTTGTTGGCAGAATCCATTGGAACGTTTGCATCGGCGTCTGGGAGCCCTCGAAAATCACCTCACGGCGGTGCGGCTGGCGCTACCACCGCGATATATGAACGTAGCGCGCGACGTTTTGCACGACGAACCCTGCTCTGCCTATCACGCTCGCCTAATCTGTCTCCTTCATCTCCACGTCTC
The DNA here is from genome assembly GCA_013756995.1 of Neonectria neomacrospora. NCBI lineage: Eukaryota > Fungi > Ascomycota > Sordariomycetes > Hypocreales > Nectriaceae > Neonectria > Neonectria neomacrospora. Next base: position 5,912 of record JABSTB010000723.1, on the reverse strand, counting down.
TCGTCTTCTGGTCTGTCTGCCTTTCCACCCGCAGAAATCAGAGGAACAACGATTGTGTCTGTGGCATAAGACCCTAGAGTACTGCCAGGACATAGTCGACGTCGTCAAGCAATGGGATAGTCAACACTCACCCAGCGTCGACCCAGCTGTGTGTTTCATTATCTACTCGGCGCTAGTTATCCTCCACCTCCACCACACCACCTTAGCAAGCTCGAAGCCAGAGCGACAAGCCACGCTCGGAACGCAAAAGAATATCCTTCGACTCTTTTTGGAACAGTTCGCATTCTTCTGGAACCTACCGAGATTTCTGATCAGTAAGTAATCCACAACTTTGGCTCGTCACAAGACCTAATTGGAGAAACATAGAGTCGTTTGACAAGTTTTCCCAGGTTTCCCATGATGCTGTCACGCTAACGGACGTGGAAAACTTGTTGAGGCACTTTCAAGCCCCCTTGCATCACGATTGGCTTAGGTTTCTCGACCCCGAGCATGAGGCTTTAGGCTTCTCTGCTGTTCAGGAGACCAAACAAACTTGGATGACTCAAAGCCAGAGCCACAATAATTAACACGCTGTGAGCGCCTGGATTGACGTATCGTTCATGGTCCCCCTGCATTATCAACTGTTCTCTTCAAGTTGCACACGCCGTGAATCGTAAAGGTGATTTTCGGTCGATAGAGACTTCAAGATTATTCGTTCCTCTTACAGCCCCGGCCAAGGGCTATAGCGGTGCCGCCCCATCCGGTACGGCCCTTGCGGTCGTGTAATCCAAGTTGCATCTCAAACCAGCTGAACGGGCAGTGAGCCCCCTGTCTCTTAAGCTGACCGATATGCGCATCAGTCCTCTCCAGCCACCGTAGTATCTCTGCGAGTCTCGCGTCGTCTCGGTGTAGCGGCGACATCACGGTATGCGGACTCGTGCCTGCTCCGCCTCTTAGACTTCCCTCTAGTAATAATAGCGCCACGGTCCACCGGTCATTTCGGGTACGACCCCAGGACCGGCTTCCCCGAAATGCAGCCGACTATGTCTTGCAGACTGGAGACGCGAGTGGCTACTATGCCAGCCTGACCGCCTGCATTCTATCCATCGAACTAGCTTTTGTCATACATTACTCGTTCGCGGTGCGCTATGTCATTATGGATGTTTGATTGATGGCGGGCTTCGATACTCATTTATGGTGGTTGCGTGGTTCAAACATGTGAAAAGTTTTCACGGCAGCCGACATAACCTCGCAGCCACGGCGCAGCCACGACGCAACGGGCGCCGCACTGCATCTAGCTTACTTGACACCGGATAGCACGTGAAGGTCAGCTGCTTCCGCCCTCCTGGACTCTTGAGCAGCATCGAGTGTGCCTCACTGGCCTTTAGCTTCATGAGCGGAGCTAGCCACTGGGCTATTCCTGTTTCAGCGTATCTTCTTCATAGTCAACGGAAGTTCCCAACTCAACCTCCATCGTTGATTTCCGGGCTGACACGGTCTAACTTGCCGCCTGAAGTTCCAATATCTGGCTATTTATTCGTGGCAGTCGTTGTTTCAAGTTAATCGATCCTCACAGCTAGGCTTTGAATCCTTTCTTCCGCTTGTATCCTGCCGTTATCGCTACCGGATCAATCCTGGAGGCTACTTCACTACCTGTCTTCCGTGTCCCCAATTGGGAGGTTTCGCCGCTTTACTGACAGATGGTTGCTAGATCCGGATTACCCAACATGGGGCAAAAGCGGGCCTGCGATGCCTGCTATAAAAGAAAGGTACTCTCCTACCCTGGACCAAACATCCAATTGGCCCCCCCACCTTCTCTTACCCTGGAGACGGAATGTTGGCACCAATACTATGATCAAAGCCATTAGCTCATTGTATGGTGGGAACAGATTCACTGTGATGCTCCTACAACAGACGCGCAATGCAACTGGTGCGACCATCACAGCCAAACATGCACCTTCAATCGCGTAAGAGGGAAGAGGAAGCTCAAGAACGCCAAGTAAGTCAGACCTCTAGCACGTGAGACTCTCTTAGTGTATACACAACCTATATTCTCTCTAACACGCCTGTCTCCGTTTCGCCCTAGGCCAAGCCTCGACTCACGGAAGAAGTTGGCTGAGCGCCTTGAGCGCGTCGAGAACGCCTTGGCAAGGGCCATCGACCTCAGAAACAGCATAGACCCCTCCTCGCCTTCTGCTCCTGGTTCCAAAATGGCATCCCCATCGATGACAGCCCAGGCACCGGATGAATGGTTCGCAAGCCTTGGGGAACAGTTTGCTGCTTACGAATCAAACCATCTTTTATATATTCCATCCCCTAGCGCGCTGAGCACAAGCAATATCTCAAATGGACAGGTTTACCTTGCAGGATGTCCCCTGGGTCACATCACCTGTCACAATGGGATGCCGCTGTTCTCTGAGGAAGGCCAGGCGTGGATTTTCTCCCGAACTGGCGAGGCGACAACATTTCAGAAACTGAAAGCCTTCAACAAGCGTCAGCAAGTCCAACCACCCACCTTGTCACTCTCGCACCTCCACGGTTCTCTCGAGCAGCTTTATGAGTTACCAGACAGGAGCATCGTTGAACAGGGGATATATTGGTTCCAAAATTCTGCGTTCAGACTGGTGTTTCCTGCAATTGACACTGTTCTCTTCCAGGACAGCGTCGAGATGGCCTATGAGCCCTGGGAGGGACCGCTGTCGCTAGAACGCATTAGCGCTAAAGGCTGTGTGTTGGCCTTTCTCGCCATCATGTGCGTTTTCAATGGGGATTCGACATGGCGCCCTATTGTGGATACCGATGCATGTGCTATCAAAGCGCATTATTTACTATCTGATATGGTCGAGGACGCCAGTATAGTGACTCTCCAAACCGTCTTCATGCTGGTAAGTGTCGGATCCCCGTCGAGAATAGGTCGACAAGCTGATAGCTCATTCTGCGATAACAGCACATGCATCAAATATTTTCCGGCCGCTTACACTCTGCCGCTATGCTACATGCGGTTGCCTGCCGCATCATCTTCATGCTTGGTGGACATACGCAGACGAATATCAAGCCCTACGGAGCAGAAGTCACTCGCAAGGAGCGAGAGATCCGTCACCTCCGCATGATCTTCTGGCTCTGTTACATCTTCGATCAGGACATCGCGTTACGGACTGGCCAACCCCCCATCATGTGCCAAGAACACTGTGACCTCACGCTGCCGGATGGATACCTGGAAAATTGCTTTTGTCTTCCAGCCTTGAGCAACGGCATATTGTCCCCTTCATTTGCGGACGAGAGCCTGTTTCCATATCTTCCTGGAGACTTAAATCTTGGTCAATTGAAGGGAAAGGCTTTTCGACTACTCTACTCGGTCCAGGCCCTCGGGAAGTCTGACGCTGAACTACTCCGTGATATCCGTGAGCTGGACAATGAAATTGAGACCTGGCGGTTATCTATTCCACTCAAATTTCGCCCTGCGCTCTCAATTTCTCAACATCCCCATTTATTACCAGAAACGAAGTTACCACAGAGCATGCAACACATCGCTTTGCGGCTGGAGTACCATCATCTCATGGCCACCATTCACCGAGCAAGTGGCAGGTGCTACCCTATTAGTCCAGACGCGAGCTTTCGTCAACGAGAGAGAAGCGGCGCTATTGACTCAAGCCTAGCACTGGCCTTGGAGGCGAGTCGATCGACTTTGTATTATCTTCAAGCAGCGATTGATGGACTTGCGGGTGAAGCCTTTTGGTAAGTTAAACGCACTTCTCCTCCTGTTCCCTCTTCCGTCCTTCATTTCTCTTCTTTGAACCGACCAGGACAAGACAGTTAAACCCAACGAATGGTCGACGAGAACCTTCTAACAGTGAATCCCCAGGATCATTGTCTTCTATCCCACAGCCGCAATAATGACTTTATTCTTCAACATTCTACTGAACCCGTTTGACACGCAAGCAAAACTCGATCTGCAGCTTCTTAGCTCCGCAGCGGATCTCATCAGACGCATGCCGATACGGAGGCTAACACAATACGAAATTGAACACCTCAAGATGGTGGATGATTTTATCGTAGAGTTGATACGGTTGGGTAATTGCGCGTTTTCAAAAGCAAAAGGGGAAGAGGACCGAGCGGGTGAGACGTGAGTACCGCATGGACATGAATTGAGACATGAAATTAGGACATAAAATTGAGATATGAAAGAATCAGCGTATAGATTAGGCCTTCCCCCACCCCCCCTTGACTTGTGGAAGACTTGCTTACAGTGTAATGCTATGTCTTTCTTTAGGGCTTTGGGAATCTTAGGTACTGTAGATGGATATCACGGATCGTAAGATGCACGACTGAGAAAGGTCAGAACTACTGGGGTTTGGACCTAAGCCATCCACCCAACTTTTCGCTGCACCCCCTTGACTTTCAAATATAACTAACCACAATAAAAGCCCCGGTGGCAGAGTAGTTAGCTGTCAAAGTCGCCTCGCAAGAGGTAGTTGGTTGTTTTATAAGTAAGCGGCTAATATAAGTGAGCGACGCACTTTGGAATTTCTTTTAGCAGAACGTAGATACAAAAAGTACATAAAGATTGTCAAGGAGCCTTAATAATTTTTAGACGCCTTTCCCCAGGGCGGATTCCACTGGAGCTTGAACGAGGAGAACAGACACCGGGCAACCAGGACATAGCCTACTCAAGGATTCTCGACTGGAACCAGAATTGTTGCGCAGAAAAGAAGACGCTAATGACAAAGACAAGGCTGGACATGGAAGAATTTTCGCTGGGGTAGGTGTAACTTTTTTATTTCCTCCGACGACCGGAAATGCTTTGCATCGCGCACTAAGAAGTTCTTCCGTGGAATATATTCCTTGCAGCATGCCTCCGCAGTTTGACCCCGGACTTTCTTGCCTTGGATGTCACCCGGAAAAGACCATGGGTCGACGCATCATACGATGGGCCGTCAAGCACCTTTGGCGATGAGTGTTTTTGCGGTGTTAAAATAACAACGAGGGAACGGCTCCGTCGTTTTTGCTGGGCACGTATGAGATTAGTTACCAAGTGCAGACATGCAGACATGGAGACGACAGACGTAATCATCGTTGGTGCTGGCCCAAGCGGCCTTGCCCTTGCGCTCGCGCTCTCCTGCTACAAAGTCAGAGTCGGTCACTCCCATTACTCTATTCTATGCTATTCTGCAATCCACACGGTCAAGCACTGACAATATTTACACCCTCACCAGTCTATTGTCCTCGAGAAGAACCGCGACATATGTCAGGACCCTCGCGCAATTGCCCTTGCTGGCGACAGTCACCGCATTCTGGAGTTGCTCGGGATCAGCTCGAGCAAGTTGTCTGAGTTTGGACAAAGTGAGTCGAGTACCGCGTGCCTATCTCCATTGTCCAAACTGCTAAGATGACTTCGCTTCAGCCCTGAAGACGATTCACTTCCATCGGGATTCGTTCAACAACAAACCCTTCCTCAGCGTGGACAGTTGCTCCGACTACCACGATCAAAGCCTGCCGGGTGCCACATTGATCCTGCAGCCACGCTTAGGTAGGTGAATACCATTGCATAACAGCTACAGCATCCGATACCCTCGTTATTAAACCAATCATTCAATAGAGGAAGAATTGCGGGGCCTCCTCGAGTCTTCGGAGTATGCCCAGCTCAGAACCGAGTGCACCGTGACGTCGTGTCGCGAGGGCGTGGGTTCTATAGAGGTATCCTACACTGTCAGTGACGGAGCTTCAGCCGACTTGAGAGGGAGATATCTCGTCGGCGCTGATGGTAAGCGAGGAATCGTACGCAAAGCATTCCTTGAGCCACGGGGGGTCGAACAGGCAGAAGGAAAGTAAGTACACGTCCAACATCTACACCACATCTATCGGATCTTACAGCAAGCCAGGATCCACTACGCCGCGAAATGGGTCGCAGCAAACCTGTGCATCACCATGCCCAC
>JABSTB010000722.1:0-15304 GCA_013756995.1 Neonectria neomacrospora | reverse complement strand
GAGGGAGAGGGAAGGGGGGGTGGGCGAGGGAAAGGTAGGTTTGAGGAAGTCCGGCGGCGGAGGGAGGAGGCGTTAGTAATTCCCGGGCAGGGCACCGCAAGCGCCGGTAGGTCAGGACTCAGGTACCTAAAAGAAGGGTCCGGGTATGATCAACAATGTGCGAGAATGGGGATGGTCGTGTACTTCGTACGGGAGAAGAAAAAAAGGGCCCGGGGTTCCGGGGGTGAAGACCGAGCCAAGGGTGGGATTTTCGGCGGTGGTGGTGAAGGACTGAGAAGAGGAGTTGTTACGAGGAGGAGGGAGAAGTGAGAACCACGGAGTCAGGGACACCACTGACTGACTGGCTGGCTGGCTGCTTCAAAAGCGCCTTCTCTTGAAACACTGATTCCCGTCTTTTTTTCTCACCTTCTTCTTGGAATTGATTCTGTTGCTCTCTCCAGTCTCCTGTCTCCAGTCTCCTGTCTCCGGTCTGCCGCTCTGTCGCTCTCTCCACCGAGATTGACCAGGGGGGGCGTGTGGTTGAAGACTGTGGATCACGGACAACTCTTGGTGGTGGTGCGGAGATGGGAAAGCAGCCACAACACGCACACACGCCGCACACACCACACCCTTTTCTCGACGGAATACCCCCAGCACTAACGTAGCAATAGCAACAGCAACAGCCAGCAGCATCACGATTGACGGGCAGCGGCAATGATCAGGCGTCAGTGCGAACAGACAGGCGCCCCGCAGAGACATGGGCAGTTACCGGGGGTTTCTTTCTCGTTGTCAATCCAGGCCATACGATAGGAACAGACCGGAAGCAAGAAGTGGCTGAACACGATGATAATGGCTGGGATCGGGTCTCTCTTTCTCTGTCTCTGTCTTGCTGTCTCTCCCTCTCCATCTTTGTCCTTGTCTTTGTCTCTCACCCTCTCCTTCTCTCTTTCTCTCTCTCTCGCGCGCGCGGAAAGATCTGAGAGTGACTAGATAATCCTGGGAGATGACGACAATCAACTAATTTTGCTGGGCTTCATTTCAATCAATCAATTTTTTTTTCCTCTTCCCGCGGAGCCTAATCTACCTACTATCTCGCTAGACCCCAAACCCATCCGCGAAATTGCCCCTCATGGTCTAGCGCGGCAATTTGGTTGGGCAAGAAGCACGGTTAACCTCCAACCAAAAGTAGGGCCGGGCTAGGTTCCTCTTTTCCTCCTTCCACACCTCGCGCCGCCGCCGTTTGTGTGGCACAGGACGGGAGTATGTACATCACGGCCGGCTGCGTTGAGCTCCGGGACCTGGGAAAACAGACCACTTTGCCGTCTCTGGGAAATGCGACAGTGATGGGCTGCAGCGAGAGAGGGCTGCAGCAAGAAGCGGCAGCCGCGGCCGACCATCTCACTCAATTACTTACTACTCACTAGATCAACCAAGCTAGTAGTCAGTATCAGCCAAACCTAGGTGATCGGATCGGATCAATTCCTTCCAACAGGCAACTGTTCGCTGCTTTCAATCACACTGACCCTTTCTATGTCGACAATCTTCGCTCCCAGTAGCACCTCCGCTTCTCTCGCATTTCGCATTCTCCATTTTCCATCGTGCATCTTGCATCATTGCAAACCCATCGTCATCACCCGCCGCTTTAACCCTAGCCCTTGTGCACCCACACCCACCCCACCCACACGCCTGCTGCCATTGACCATTCCCATCCCTCTCCGCCATCACTCAGCAATGGCTTCCGCAGCACGCCGTCGCAACCACCACGCCCGAAGAGCATGTCACCCATTTGTCCCCTCACCATTGACAACGAATACATCTTGCGCCGCAGGGCTATGTGCCGCACATGGCGTACCGTCCGGGCGGGAAACACTCCAGTTCTTCCCCTGGCATCTTCTCGTTACATCGTACGTTTCCCCATGCCAGACCCTGACCCAAGACCCAAAGCCCCGCGGCTGCACGGGTGACGGCGCCCCATGCCCTCTTTTTACAGATGCTTCCCGTCCATATACCGGTATCCATTGCGACCGGGAAGGGCTAGATGTCATCTAAACGAATACAGGTACCAATCACCCATTGGCCACAACCTCCCATCTCCTTCTCCGTTGCTTCCTTCATCCCGCGGCGCACCGCACTCAACAAATTTCCATGGCTTGCGGCAGTGTCCGGACATGCTGCTGGCAGCTTTCAAGCAGTGTAGCCTGCCACGCTCCAGCTACTATACATACAAATGCCCAGGCATATGCCGACCTCCGGAGTCCTCCGGGCACAGCGCATGCGTATTCGGGATATCATGCAACATGCAAGCTCCAACAATGGATTCCATCTTGATAGGAGCAGAGAGGCTCTTTCATGAGTGCCCGAGCGCTGGACCCTTGCATATGCCATCACCGTCAACGCGACTGTTTTTGGTCCTCATGACCCGACGCGGGACGGAGAGCAACGGCATTTTGGACTTCGTACGCACTACGCGTATCCGTATAGAATCAGTGTTGGATATGTGTGGAACATTCACAAGCAATCAAGCCGCTTGGGGGCCCGTGGTCGCGGCACCCGGCTTCGGCATTCAGCCAAAAGCCCTAGACTGTTTACAACTGAGTCCTAATGCCCGCTCCTCAACAGGCTGGACATGGCCTCGATTCGATGCTAACATCAGATAACCCACACACGATGTCCGTACGGACGGAGGCTCAACACCACACGCCTACATTGCGAAGCTCGGGAATGAAAGGTCAGTGATTAAACTCACGGGTGTCGTCAAGGGCGGCGCCGCGCGCTAGCTATATCTATCCAAGATCATGCATCTGTTTTCGCATCTGCCAGACACCCAAGCAAAGTGCCAAGGAGGCACATCAGGCACGACTCCTCTCCTAGGGCAAGCCTGGCGGTGGTGAGTGCATCTCCCTATCGAGCTACGTGGAGCCGCCGGCCAAGGGGTTGCCTGCCTACAGCCAGTCACAACGCTGGGTGTGAACAAGGGGCGGGCCACTGATTAGATGAAGGGAATGGGTCAGTTGGCGAACCATTCACCCCCACTCCCCCTCGGTGCTCGCCAAAGACAAGGTCCCGTCACTCCGAGCCAGTCTACGAGCTAGGGACCTCATCCGTCGTATTCGGCCAGCGTTCTCGTCATCTTGTCGGCCGGCTTTCATTGCTCCCAGCCGTTCCGCATGCGATGCCGCCTTGTATGAATAGATGAATAGGCAGCATCCGAGGACACCACAGACCGTGATGGTTACCGTACCAGGATCATAGGGCAGGACCCGATCTTCGATCCGACATAATTGCACAATTGCGCTGGTAGCCACATGGCTCCCCGGACCCGCTGATGCTGTCCGCCTGCCGCTTCAGCTGCCGCCGCATGATGGAAATTCAGTGTTCTCTCCTCGCAACGATGTTTCTCGTCGGCCGCCCTCGCGGGACTCTGGCCAGCAAAGCCATTGGCCAATTGGTTTCCCCACAACCAGTTGACATTGACCGCTCTTCAGATGACTAATGGGTGAATTCTCTGTTGGGAACTTGGACGAACTTGGTCAGCTTGGGACTGACCCATGATCCATGAATTAATTCATGGACATGTTCCATCCGTCCCCGTCCGGATACGAATACGAACCCGGGCTCGTGGTTGGTCGTCACTCTTGAAATCACGACGCCAAAGCCGCCCAGCCTGCGAACGATTGGATCATGATGGACCCTGGTTTCCGAATTCGACTGTGCATACGGATACTCGGTAGTGCGCGCCCAAAAGGCTACGCGGGTGTCCCGTGCAGCAGCCAGCAATGGTACCGAGTACCGACCCTGTCATGGAACAGATGCACACTGCACGGCATCCCCAACTGTCTGTTCTCATCCCGGAGTTAACGAGACTCCAAGGGACAGGCTTGCTGCTACATCCGTACCTATCGTCCCCACGGGCGACAACTACTGAACTACGAAGTACGTATTGTGACAGGAGGTATTCCACAGTCTGCCTCGCTCCTCCTCTCGTTGGCTCTTCTTCGTCTTCGTCTTTCTCCCACCTTTGTCAGCATCATGGGACATGATGGAGACGCAAAAGGACAACCACTGAGTCAACATGGATGCCAAATGGTATTGGTTTGATAACCTTATCGCAACGCGCTCCACTACGTAGTAGCGTCTTCTAACCTCCCTGTGACGGGATGTCTCTATCGACGTCATTGCCTTCAATTTAGCACGCCTTCTCTCTTCTAGTTCGAGATCTCTTGAGTCGCCTATGGTTAGAGCCGCCATTACACTTATCAAGTCCGCGCTAGCAACGTAACGTGGTTGTGCTCGGCGCCTGAAGCTCCGTGGTAGAGGATCTCAAAGTAGTTCCGGGGGGTGTTGACGTGCCTCATGTCCTAGTGAACTACCCTATACTCGCTCGTTAAATCACAATTTGCGAAACCTTTCGTGGTTGTTATGGTTTGATGTGACTTTTGTTCATGGTGGCCATGCCTGTTTACATTGCTCATGATTCAGATACATTGGGGTGCAAGTATAAGTACAAGATCACATGAGGGTGACATGTTGTCGTTTGTCCGTCTAAACTATATTCAGCTCAGAAGAAGTCTTGTGTCATTCAACATCACATCCACGACTGTCAAATAAACCTTTTAACGAAGGTAACTTTTTACCCTACACGCAGAGAAGTGCTCTCCGGCATTACTAGCCACGTCTGTCTGTTAAAGAACGTTGAGATGTTGGTTGATGATGATGCTCTTCGTCAACTTAGCTTTATAACGGGCGCAACAGACTATGACCGCAACTATGGCCGCCCAAGCTTTGAACAGGTGAACCAAAAGTCAGGATCTTATCAAGTGGTTACTTGACTAACCAGGATATGTTAACAATACAAATTCCATGTTACAAGAGCCCAACAGGTAGTCTATGTGACAGACTAGCTCCAACTCTGCTAGGATGAAGCTTCCGACGTTATTCGTCCGTCCTCTACCTCCACGCAACAGACAAGACTTGAAGCCTGGCCAGCCTCGATGCGAGTTTAAGTTTCTTCTCCGTGGCATAAACACAGAACGGGTGCGGCCGTGTTTGGTCCGGGAGGCTGCGGAGCATAGGTCGTCGCCCCGGCGATGTGGGCCCAAGGGACGCCGCTGGCCGTGCATCTCCGAGCAGCCGGCGGTGCCGACGATGCATCCCGATCCGAGTCCACGTCGAGGACGGGATAGTCGGGAGGGGCCTGTAGTTGGCCAGGGATATTCCTTGGCATGTCCGAGGGCGAGATATCCTTGAGCGCCATGCATATAGAAGGCTTGTTTCGCAACGTGGATGTCATGGGGCATCTGGAACGGGTTGAGGAGATCCTATTTGCAGATTTACATGCGTAGGGTGAACAAATCACCGTACTACGCACATGATGATGTGGCTGCTGTGATCCTGGACAGTCATGCACCCATTGAACAGAGGCGATGCTTATCCCTCGGTGATGATGACACGGCCACGCTCTCGCAGCAAAACCGCCAAGCTGTCTCACTTGACGCTCCGAACACACAAAAGGCCAACCGTGATCCCCACGCCCACGTCATTGAATCCCCAAGACCCGGGCCTCTTCCTTGCAAGAACGCAGCCCGTCAGAAACCTGGCCGCCGCCGGGAGGATTGCGTCATGACCCCTCCACGAGCGAGTCAACCCTATGGCGGGCAGTCCCGACGCAGCCCAAACAGGCAACTGGCGCGATAGGGACGGACTGATTGGCGTGTAAGAGCAGAGTGGGTGCGCAAACGTAACGCGCTGTGCCTTGGGTGTAGGTGGGCTTTTGAGTGTGGTTGTGATGATACCCTTAGTTGGTAGGCCTCTTAGGGAGGTTCCGGCGTGTCACGCTTTTGGTGGTGGTTGTGGATATAACTGGAACCCATCCACGGTTCGCAAGAGGGGGAGTTTCATCATCATTCCCATCTAAAGCTCGCACCTGTAACCACGCATCTTCCAACAACATCACCATCTCCACCACCATCTATATCAACAAGAAACCACCACCGAACAGACATCTCCCCCCCCAGAAACAAGCAAACATGCCTACCTACATTGTGAGCAGCAAACCCAACTCGTCGCCCGTGGAGCCCCCCGATGGTTGCTGACAGCTTCTACCCCTCACAGGTCTCATGCAAGGACGACGCCTCGCCCGAGCAGATCCAGGCGTAAGGCCTCCCCGAACCCCCCCCCTCTGCTCGAAACCAGACGAGATATATGATGAGGAGAGTCAAGACGGGAGCTGACAAGTTGCAACAGTGCCAAGCAGCACGCCATCGACCAGGGCGGCAAGATCGAGCACGAGTATTCCTTGATCAAGGGCTTCTCGTGCGTTTCCCTCCCTCCCCCGTTGCCCAACAAGTCTGTCCCGGTTGCTAACGTCCCCAGGGTCGCCTTTGACAACGACGCCGTCACCACGCTGGAGTCCAACGAGCACATCAAGCTCGTTGAGCGCGACCAGGAGGTCAAGACGCAGTAGATGATGGCAGCGCTGGGAAGAAGGGAACGGCGTCAGGATGGCCTATTGATGCATAGACCTGGATGAGCTGAGCCGGCGACTGCCCTCGTTCATCTTTTCTATAGAAAGAGGCTATAGGTTATAGACGAGCGATAAACCTGTCCCGGATAACATAAATCTATCGCACTCTGCGCGTTCCTCGGTATCTCTCCCAGCTCGACTGACACGAGACGCACCGGGCCGGTGACGTATTAGAGCCTACGATAGCCTACGGTAGGCAACCCCTCCCCGCGGATCCCCCCCATGTAAGCCCTGTAAGCCCCTGTAACTGCCCTCTGTTCTGCCCCGCGATAAGCCGCCCGAAAGCGCGCTAACGGCCGAGACAAGTCTTTCCCCCAGCACAATGTTGCCGCTGCCGTCGGGAGCCGGGTCCAAGCTTCCCGGGGGAGACGGAGAGTCATCCATCCATCCGGGCATCACCAAACGAAGCGTCGACGCTGTGTTTTTCCCATTCCTTCCCACTCATCCTCGGCCCCGCCACGCGCTCGCTCGCCCAAACCGAAGTTCACAGCAGGTCAGAATGCTCAAATGAAGCGGCGGCAATGAATGGCCCATCTGCCAGCTTGACGTCGATGAGGCGGTGCCTGCCTCGGAGCACCAGTACCGCTGCCTCTGGTTCTGGTGCTCTTCCTCTCGTCTTCTCCCGACCGCAACCGCAGTCCCGCCGGCCTCAGAGCGCACTGCACAGCCCGCGGCGCTCGCAATGGACCTCGCGGCTGTCTCTCGCCTGCCCCGGCCCCTCGCAGCGCCGTCGTCTGCATACTCACAAGGTGTCTGACGCTGAGATTGCGGCGCTGTCCCGGCAGCATCAACACCCGCTCAGCCTCTCCGACCTGGTCCGGTATGTTATGTGGTGGCCGCGATGATGCTGGTGGAATCATACTGGTGGAATCATGGCACTAACCGCCTCGCAGACACGGCCGTCCTCCTCTCTCCTCCGAGTCCCTCCTCACCTCGGCCAACTTCGCCCTCTCCCTCCTCCCCGTCCGCCTCGCCCACCGCATCCAGGCCCTCCGCAACCTGCCCTACATCGTCGTCACGAACCCAAACATCTCGCGCATCTACAACAACTACATCCACTCGCTCTCCATACTGCTGCCCTACCTGCACGCCTCCCGCGACGGCCGCCCCATCTCCTCCCTCGACGACGAGGTCCTCTTCACAAACGTCCTCGCCGAGCTCGTCCAGACTCACACCGACACCATCCCCATCCTCGCAAAGGGCTTCCTCGAGTGCCGCCGCTACATCTCCCCCGTCGAGGTCACCCGCTTCCTCGACCAGCATCTCCGCGCCCGCATCGGCACCCGCCTGATCGCCGAGCAGCATATTGCCCTGCACTTCAGCAGCCAGCCGCACTTTGACCCGCCCGCCAGTCCCACGCCCTGTCCGGAGCAACCCTCGTACATTGGCGTCATCGACACCGTCCTCAAGCCCGCCGATATAATTGAGTCGTGCGCCGGCTTCGTCGCTGACATCTGCGAGCTGCGATACGGCGTCCGCCCCCAGCTCTGCATCGACGGCGAGCCTGATACTACCTTTGCCTTTGTTCCGATGCACCTCGAGTACATTGTCACAGAGCTCCTCAAGAACGCCTTCCGCGCCACCGTCGAGAACAAGTCCCGCGAGCCCGTCATCGTCACCATCGCTCCAGAGCCTCCTATTCGTCACCCCCCTTACAACGATCCTCCTTCTGTCGTTGCCCACCCCTCAGAGGACGACGATCGTGGTGCCATCGCCCCGCTAGACGACAACGCCCCTGGCGTCACCATCCGCATCCGCGACCGCGGTGGCGGCATCCCTCCAGACGTCGCCCCCAGTATCTGGTCATATTCCTTCACCACCTTCTCCGACAACCCCGACGACTTTCCCGGCTCCGGAAGTGGTAGTGATATCGGCCTCGGAGCCATCGCCTCCGCCAGCACCGGCGGCAGCTCCATCGCCGGCCTCGGCTACGGCCTGCCTCTGAGCCGAGCCTACGCAGAGTATTTTGGCGGTGGCATCGCCGTCCAGAGCCTGTACGGTTGGGGCACTGATGTGTACCTCCGTCTCAAGGGCGTCGGTATGATTGATAAGTAGGACTTATCTTTGGATATTCCGCTTGCTCCCAAGAGATCACAAGTTCACGGAACACAGGAATGGGGAGGCTAGGTGATAAGCCCAAGTCGAGTTGATCTCAGAAGAGAACACGAACTAGGTCTAACATGGTAGCGAGTGAAACTAAAAGCCAACGAATGAGCCTTATTTAGGTGGGATTAGAGAGTCGACATTGCCAGACCATGTCTTATATATTACCACTACCGCCATAGCCAATTTTGCCGGGTCATCGTGAATACAAGGAAATAATCAGTGCAAGACAAACAAGCAATTAACCAAACGTATTATAGTAATAATAATAGGAAAAGACCCTTTCTGATCAGGCCAAGCGATGTAGCGCAACCCAACCAGCCCAGCCCAGTCCAGCCCGGTGCCATTAGACCACTTTGATCTCTTCAGTAGATGCGAACAAATATTCAACAAGGGACTCCCTGTCCCGAACACAAACGCCGAGAACACAATCCTGAACTTTCATTTTGGACACCCACAGCCCGGCTTCCCTTGTCCATCCCTGGTCGCTGCACCACCCACGCGGCACAGGAGCATGGGAACTCATGACCATGCGTGGGTGGCTGTGTATAAACCCCAAAAAGGTATGTACTGAGATCAGGAGACAAACGCCTCTCCCCTTTCCCGCTGTTCTACATCTTTCTCTCCCGTGCATTACATGTTCTCCAACTCGTGATCGATCTGGCGATCCATAAAGGTGCGGCGCTCGCCGACCAGCTCCGTCTGGAGGCGCTGCTCGACCAGGGCGCGGACCTGCTTCTTCGTGACCGTGTCAAGATCGACCTCGCCCAGGACGGAGCGGATCGAGTCGACAATGGCCATGTCGTTGACACCGTGACCGTTCTGGAAGTCGAACGAGGAAGTCGACCGCATGCCGTCGGGCACGGGAGACCGGGCGCCGTTCGAGAAGCCGAGCGCGGTGCCGGACCGACTGGCACCTCCCATTCCAGGAGACAGACTGGCCTGGCCGCGCAGGTTGTTCACGCTGGGTCGCTGACCGGGGAAGTCCTGGTATGGCGAGCCGCTGCGCATGTCGTGGACGCCAGTGCCCATGGACATCATCGACTGGCGGTTTGCCATGGGCGACTCTTGGTAGCCGTGCATGGTGGAGTTGCGCGTGTTCATGCCTGCAGGCGAGTGCGGTGGCAGGTAGGGGTTGCGGCCAGGCATGCCCGTGAGGACAGATCCCTGAGGGCCAGCGGAGTAGACAGACTTGATCTCATCCATCTCGTACTGGTCACCGAAAGAGTAGTCGTGCTTCTCCTGCGGTCCACCACGGCGGCCGGGCAGGTTGTTGGACAAGGCATAGTCGTCCCAGCGTTGCAAGGGAATGGAGCGAGGGTCGAATCCTTCCTCATCGACGGCAACGATTTGCTTATCACCCTTCTCGCCAATGACGATACGCGTGTTACCCCACGAAAAGTTGTCCTGGTTCCAGAAAGAGTAGATCGGGAGCACAAACGAATAAATCGGGAACGCGAGAATGTAGATGATCATCCATCCGATGTGCTGCCACTGCCTCTTGAGAATGAAGATGAGCGCCTGCAGACCATAGACTGCCGCGAGCATGACGATGGAAAAGAGAGGGAATTGGCCAGTGTGGGTCGCGACTCGGTAAATGAGATAGCCGAGATATGCGCAGGTGGCAGGGAGAACAATGGTACCGCAGAGATCGAGCAGCACAATGAAGCGCATGCTGAAACAGCAGAAACCACACATCTCCTTCAATCGCATCAGTTCAACGAGGTTATGAATGGTCGAGTTGATCCATCGCCGACGCTGAGACAACAAAACACTCCACGACTCGGGCGCAGCCGTCTTACACTGAGCGTCGGGGATGAACTTGAATGCCATGGTGGGGAAATGCTTCGTCATGAGCGTGGTCAGGTAACGATCTTCACCGAGGGCGAGAAGATTCTTCTTGTGCAGGGTGTCCACATCGCAAACAGCGTATTCCTTGATGACAGCGTCTGAGATGATGAGCGGCTTGCCCTTGTCAACGGTTCTTAAGCGGTACATGGTGAAACTGGATTTTAGTTAGTTTTGTTGCTTCAATTTCGGGATCGATGACAATACGTACCATCCGGGCAAACATGTGACACTGCCGAAGAGGGACTCGAAGGCCTTGGCTAGGTGATGGGAGATGAAGTATTCGTAAACCTGGATCATAGTCCACCAAGTCTTCTCGTCGTTTTCCAGACTCGTCTCACCACAAATACCAGCGATCTTGGCGTTGTGGGTACAAGCAGCAACCAGCCGGTTCAGGGAGTCTTCCATGACGCATGTATCGGCATCGACCATGAGGAGATATTCATATAGCTCAGGATCCACGCCGATGATGTTGTTGATCTGATGGAACATCTCAAGCTCCAGGGGACTCATGGGAGAACGGTGGTGAACGCGGTTGAGGAAGCTCATGAGGAGAATCTGGGAGTCACGCTTGCCACGGTTGCCAGGCTTCGATTTGACCTGCTCAGACTCCTTGCCAACCTTGACGACGACGAGGTATGGGACGACGTTGCCCTCAAACTCGTATAGACCAGAGTAGACCTTGCCGTAGTTGAGCTGTTCGCTGGCAGAGCCCACCGACTTGAATGGCAGTGCTGGGGGGTCAACCTTGGGATCAACTCCGAGGATGTCGAGGATAATCTTGGGCGTAGGGCGATCGTTGCCCTGACCAACAATGACACCATCACAAATAACACAAATGAGTTTGCGCTTGTTATCGTATTGGAGCGCTGTAAGGGAGTCGAGGGCTTTTCGCAGGGAATCCTCGCCTTCGGTATAAGCGGGGACCTGGCAGATGACGAACTTGTCCTGGGGCGAAGGACGGCGCTTGGAGCCGAACTGCAAAGCAGCAAGGAACTTGATGCCGATGACGCAACAAAGAATGATTGTGAAGGCTAGGAGGATATAGTTGTTGACCTGACACTTGGCGCTGTCTCGGAAGTCGGTGATACCCACGTAGCTGATTCGTTGGATGCAGTACCAACTGTTCAGAACGTTGGCATGCCTCGTTTTGTTGCCCTGCGAATCTTCGATGAGAAGGTCCAGTGACTCCTTGATGTTTTGGCCAGGGTTGTTCTTCCAGAGATCTGCCACGTCGCTGTTGAGGAACGTGTATTGCGCTATGCTGTCGAACAACTCTTGGGAGTAGAAGTAGTCCGTTAGGTCGTAGATCTTGTTGCCGTATCTGGCCCAGTAATGCTGTTCGTTCGTGCCCTCGCTCTTGAGCCTAGATTCCTTGATCACCACATCACCGTGGTAGTACTCCTTAATCGTAGGCTCGAAGTGGTCCCAGTACCAATTTTCGTCGCCCAAGGCGCTGGTTCGGTCACTGGCAAAATAGCCGGACGTGTGAACAGCGGTGCTGTCCGCGATAGTGTTGTTGAGTGTCAGCCTTGTCGTCTTCTTGATACCTAGTCCCTTGCAAGCCACGTTCAGAGGCGGAACGAAGTAGTTGTCCATGATAAGACCGGCGAGAGGCAACATGTTGCTCTTGGTGGTTGAAATATCAGTATCGCTGTGATCGCGCCTCCAGAATTTTGAGATATCATAGACTTTGCCGTGAATACCAACCCAGAAGTCGTTATCGCCTTGATGTGTGGCGAGCTGCTTTTCGTTCCAGGCTTTGTCGGAGTTGGGACAGAGCAGTTTGCCGAAGCCGATGATCCAGAAAACCATCAGACCGTTGACGAGCAAGATGCCCAAGCACAATACAAACTTCTCACGCCATGCCATACGGACATCAGGTCGTCGCATCCGCCCGACAGTTGAGAGAAGTGGGGAGGGAATCCAGAAGGTCACGGCCCAGACAAAGGCAACCCAGGCTCGACGACCGAAAGGAATACTCTTAGTCTCGATGTGCTTGTCCTTCGCCAGTTCGGGATCCAGGACGCCGGTAAACTCGCCGGCCTCGTTGTAGTAGACCTCACCCGTGTAGGTGTCTCCCTTCTTACCAAGGCCGTAGTCTCCGGGGGCAGCATTTCGCATGGCGCTCGGGGTGATGGAAGGCGCGGCGGTGCGGTTCTGGTTCAGGTTCTGGCCTAGAGTAACCTGGCTCATGTTGCCCTGGCTGAACTGGCGGTTGTGCACTAGATGATCGTTGCTGCCGTTGAAGCTGTTCTCCAAGGCAGGGGGAGGAAAGAAGCCACTTCCGTTGGCGGAGTATCCAGTGTCAAAACCGGAATTGAACGGATTGGCTCCGACACTTTGGAGGCTGTGGGCAGGCTTGATGTCCAACATGCTCTCAGCTTCCCACCAGGCACTCTCGCGCATCCAGACGCGTTCCTTGCCGATGAAGACCTCGCCATTGCTCCACCCACGCTCCAGCATCCATGTCTCGATTCCATCTTTGCCGTCCTTGCAGCCGAGGGGAGCGTATCGCTGAACAAACTCGTCGACATCAAAGTCGGCAGTGTAATCCAGGCTCCTGTTGCGTCGGTTCGCCCACTCCGGGAGCCTCCAAGAGCGGAGTTGTCGGGAAACAGTGCCAGCTGACCAAGCCGAAGTGATTGCGGGCAGGGCAGCGAGGCTGGCGGGAGAGTCGTCTGTTGGGTGCAGGGACAAATGGTACCAGGCGCGGCTGGAGCCGAGAATAGCAGGGAGATCAAAGCGACCTGCCCGACCAAGATTGATGCCCTCGCCTGCAATTGGGAAAAGGAGCTTCTTTAGGAAGCCATCCTGCTCGCCTGCGTACGCAATCTTCTCGAGAATAACCTCCCTCTTCTCAAGCTCATGCTGCCGGTCCCTACCCTGAGGGCCGGTCATAATACCCAGGTCGGGGGCGACTTCAGCGACGGCCTGTTGCATTTCCTTTATGACCGAGGAACCTGCAGGGGCTACATCGACGCCATCCTGAATCATCTCGGCATTGAGACCCAGCGTATCGTCAAAGATGGTACGCATGGCAAGGGCCTTGGCCAACGTAGGTTCGGGGACCTCAATGACTGTGATGGAGACAGTGTCACCGTTATCCTCGTTCGAGGTTGGGGTGCGGACACCGCGGCCGTCGACGGACTCATCACCGTCTCGGATGCGGAGCATCTGGGCTGCGATAGCAGTATTGGCCTTAGAAATGACCCAATCAACCAGGGCCTCGTACAATCCACCGACGAATGTCCAGCGGTCTTCAGTGCTGCACTGTTGGAGGAGAACCTCGGGTTCCATTCCAAGCAACCCACTGACATCTTCGCAAATCTCCTCCAAGTCATCGGAATCTGCAGCATAATCAAGCGAGTTGCCGAGCTTGAGCAGACCAGCAAGGGTGGAGATGAAGTTACGATGGGCAGAGCCCTTAATTCCGATCTCCTTCAAAGCCTGGCGGAAATCGTCGGCAGCAGCTGCATCGTCGGCGGTAGGGAGATAAGAAGGAGGATCGTAGGTTCCGGAGCGAGCCAACAACGAGTAGGTTGAGGCTGACTTGAGACCCAAGAACTCACGCTCAGCTGGCGTGGAGGCCGAAGTTAGCAGGTAATAGAATACGTCGAAGGCGCGGTACCCGGCTTCGGCGGGAATGTTCAGAAGTCCATTGGTTGTGTCGATGCCACCTTGTGAAAGGGCCAACGAGGCTCCGGTAAGGTTGCCTGTCAGGTTTAGCGTCAGGGTCACACCCAGAGCCGCCTGCCTCGGAGTTGATGGATTATATGGAGTCGCACAACGGAGGAACGGGCGGACGGCCTCCAGGGACTTGTAGACTGAAGTAGGAATCGTGAAAGGGAAGGTGTTCAGGAAAGGTACTAGGACTGAAGGGCCAGACTGGTGGAGAGATCTATTGTTAGGCGTTAGCAAGATAAACGAGATTGAACGAGACTTTGCCGAAAGAAGCGTACCCCAAGATGATACAGCCATCCTCGGCTCGGCGTCTGGCATGTTCCCAGGCTTGAGCGGCGAGACTGCCATCGACAGTGACGCCGGCCTGGGCCGCAGTGAGCCATGTGTTG
This sequence comes from Neonectria neomacrospora, assembly GCA_013756995.1. Taxonomy (NCBI): domain Eukaryota; kingdom Fungi; phylum Ascomycota; class Sordariomycetes; order Hypocreales; family Nectriaceae; genus Neonectria; species Neonectria neomacrospora. Next base: position 778 of record JABSTB010000722.1, on the reverse strand, counting down.
ACAACGAGACTGGTGCTGCCATCTAGCTTGTGAGGCTGCGAAGATAGGTAGATGTTGTGGACAGCGTTGAGAAGTGTTGTGGTCGACACTTGGGCAGCCTGAGGGCCACCCGAACGGGGACCGCCCATGGCATCAGATGCCGTCGAGAACATGGACATTCGGTTCGTCATGGCTGAGGATAGTGATGTCCTCACGGGACAATCACAGGAGGTTTGACGTAGCGATGGTCCGAGTCGGTTGTCACGGAACAGTGGTCGGATCGAAGGACGGGCTCAGAGGAGCAAGCAAGACCGGCGGGAAGCGGTTTGAAGTGAGCGCGAAGCGACTGAAGTGAATGAAGCGAGAGCGAGCGGACAAAACGAGCGTTCGAGAGAGTTTGGCGTGTCTGATTGATGGTCAGATGAAAGATTCGTCGCTGGGCAACGCGACCCTCCTTTTCGATGTTGGAGGTGTCACGACCGTTAGTTGGCAACGGAAGAGATGGAGGAAGATGATATTAACGATTGAAGGAACACGACCAAAGCGAGTGAGGTCGGTCGATGAGGTTGGAGGTTAGGTAGAGAAAACAACGAATCCAGAACACGACAAACGCTTTCCAGGAGTTGAAGAAGCGACTAGGCCTGGCGAGAAGAGACAGCGTTTCCAGAGGACGCTCCTGAGAATGATGGCCGTGCGAACTGTGCACTGTGTCCAGCGGACGAAGAGACGTGTCGACGCAGGAATTCAGGGCCAACGGCCCATCTTTTTAGCACCTAGGCGGGGGCCGGCGCCTTAGGGG
>JABSTB010000720.1:0-11791 GCA_013756995.1 Neonectria neomacrospora | reverse complement strand
CCCCTTCCCCGCCATGTTCGCCCCAACACGTCAAACCCCTAGCTGGCCAGGCCTGGCGCTGACGAGAGAGAGAAGAGAGACGATAGGTATTACCAATACCTATGTCCGAGTCTTGAAGGCGTGTCGAAGCTGTAGGCCAGACAAGAAGAAGAAGAAGCGCCCTGCTATCAAGCTCAACGCGACGAGTTGGCTCGCTGCAAGTCGCCGAGTCGGGCCAAGACCAGAACCTCATTACAACGTGCATAGGACGGAGGTCCAGCCGAGACCTTGGCTGTACAATGCAGCCGCAGGGACATGGGCGTCATGCTGCGTCCCCCTCAGAACGCAACAAGGACGGGTCCTGGCAGCGAGGCACAAAGTCCAGAGCCTCGTGCTCCTTTAGCGCTCGCAGCCGGCCTTGCGCGTCGATCCACGATCCCGTCCGGGCCGCGCCCAACAGACAGGGAGGGACTTTGCTTTAATTATCCTAACGACCCGACAGTTGCTGGTCGAGGTCCCCCTACCAGCTCACTGACCAGCTTGGCAAGCTGACCAGAGGGTAGACTAGTGAGCAATGGCGTGTGCTAACATCGATACCCAAGGTAGGTATGTAACTTAGAAGTGCTCAGACCTTGTTTGCTGTAATATCTCATGTTGTTTACCCTCTCCGTGAATTCGTCTCCTCTTTTTTTCTTCTTCTTGTTCCCATTTCCAGCACTCGTCTTCATCCGCGGGAAGGGGAACTCGGGGGCCACGGCAGACGGCAGACGGCAGATGGCAGAACGGCAGAATGAATGAATGCTGCGGGCCCAGGGATCGGGACGGAAAGACGCGGGGGCTTTTTGCTTCTAGAACAATTCCACCCAGCCAGCTCCCCGGGGAGAAGAACGGGGAAAAGCAATGTGTGGTCGACTTTGTACGTACATCCTGTATCACGTACAGTACCGAGTCGTTGTCATTGGTAGGCTGTTGTAGTATTTCGTGCTGCATCCCGTCTACGTCCCGCCCGCATACTACCTCATCTTCAAGCATGTCGACAGATCCGTGATACTGGTCTCGAAAGCTCAGGAAAGAAACTCTTGCTTTAGCCTAGCACCCAATTGCCCACATAGCGCGCATCAACCGGCCTGTGACATTGCGTCCCGAAACAAGTCCGCAGTCCACCTGTCCAACCGACATGTCAATCTGTACGTCAATCCGACACCAACACAACACCAACAACAACATCTTACCCCCACACCACTACCAACACCAACACCAACACCAACACCAGCACCAACGCCAACGCCATCTCAACCCGGTGCCAACCAAGCGTCCAAGCGCCTTCCGATGACAAGCAGCCCGCCTCTCTGCAGCAACTTCCCTTCAAGCACCCGTACGTACTGCGGATGGACGTACCGAATGCTACTGTGCCGCCTTATGCATCTCTTACTTACAGCTAGGCGGAACGCACGCTCCCACACCCTTCAACTGGCGCCCGGCAAGATCCCAGTCCCAGCCCGTACCCGTTCCGCCGCCTAGGTAGCTTTCCCGGACATGGTCCGAATATGTCTCCATTCCTCTCATCCTTCTCATGCGCCCCCAAAGATCGAGTCGTCCGTTGGGGGCGTGCAAGCTGCCAACTAAGGGATCGCATCGCGCTGTGGCTGGTCCAATACTCGCCGTACCGCAAATACAACAGGCCGGGCATTATCCTAGGTGCTGAGTATCTGCCCCGTGCGAGGATGATCTATCGACTCGGCCCTGGCGATAACCCTTGAGCAACAGCGTTGGCTGTCACATTCCCGGAGCCTCGCGGGCAGCCTCGCTGCGACCTCATGGCAACGTCCGCCGTCCCCTTGCCTTGCTGGCCTCAAGATGGCGCCCACAGCCGGCAATGCCCTCATTCAATTCCCTCGCCCTCGTCATGCCCACGCAATCCTGCAGCGATCGCGCCCCTTCGACCTTTCGGACTGACTCATGGACGACACCAGGCTGCAGCATCTAGCGCAGCCCAACGCTTGCGAGCGACCAGCCCCTATCTGCATATCTGCATCAACTCGCGAGACCTTTGGAAACATCGAGCGCACTGCACGCCCCTTTCCGGTTCGGTTCCCACCCGCCTCATTTCTTCACATCGACTGCTGCTGGCTGGGAGACGTATTCGTACTACGAGGTACAGTGCTGCGTACGAACACAGCATTACCCAAGACGATCATGTAAAGTAGATCCATCACTATGACAGCTCACTCACTCACTCCCTCGGACCACTCCATCCTGGAAGGCCTCTACTATGTACAAACAAATGATCCGTTTCCTCAGGCGGCCTCCCGCACCGTGGCTCGCACCCCACCCGGCTATTGACTCGCTGGTGATTTAACGCCTGCCACCCGTTTGATTACCCGTGGATCTACGCCAGGTTTAGGTCTTCATGACAAACCCGTTCCTGAATCCTGACCCGAATCGGCACTCAGCGCGGACTAGGTATGGATGGGACTACGGGGTACTTTGTGTGATCAAGCTCAACTCAGCTCGTCTAGATGCAGACAAGGGCACATACCAGCGCTGCAACGTACGAGGGTACAGCGTAGAGCCAGTCTTGTCTGTCTAAGCCTCGAGGTTAGAGACAGTCATCCGCCTCTCCGTTGGCGCCGAGTGCCGCATTGACATATCCGGGGTCCGGAGTCGGCGCCCCATATCCGACGGCCCCCCTGACTGCCTCACATCACGGCCTCAAAGCAGGACCCCAGACTCGATGGCGACCAAATGCAAGCCGTCCACCATCGTCACTGACGCCCTAAACATGATTAGCTTACGGCACAGTGCAGATCTCCACCACCACTTGCATGCTACACGCCGTAAGTGCTCTACACTGTCTGAGAGTTGGACTGCTAAGAGCTGGACTCCTGAGAGTTGGACTCGCACATTCTGCCTCTGACGATCAAGTTGTCTCTATCAAGCCATGCCCGCGCACTGGCGGCTGAATATGGCATCTAGCCTAATCTTAAACAACTGACAGTGACAGCAACTCTCCGCCATGGGATGACGGAGGACGGATCGCGCTCTGCTCTCGTCCGCTAGACTGCAATCATCATCTCTTCCTCCCGTCCTTGAATTTCCGTGCTCTAACGCTCGCATGGGACACCGAAACCAACCTCGTAAAAGCCTCTCTCATTCGTCACCTCACCTCTTCATGCTGCCAATGAGCTCCCGCTGTGCCTCGCGGTCCCGAGCGCCCTCGCTCAAGCTTCCAATGCTCCTCAGGTCGCCTACCACGTCCTTGGCCTTGCCAAAGTAAACCTCCTGCAGCAGATTGCGCATTTTGAGTTCCATGTCCTCCACAAGCCGCCCCACGTTGGCGATGTGGCTGTCGTCGTTCTCCACGGGGAGGTCCTGCTCCACCTGGCGCGTCATGTTGCCGCTCAGGTCCAGTTCGCCCAGGTTGCCTCCGGCGCTGGACAGGGTCAGGATCACAGTCGACGTGAGCTTGTAGTGGGTGCTTCGGCCTCGCTCGATGGCCTCGAAGACGTGGATGGAGTCCCAGACGCCCTCGGAGCTGCCTCCGGAGGGAGATGCTGGGTGGAGAAGAGAGTGTCAGCATATCGATACCTTGGTCATGGACGCCGGCCATCTAGGGGTGCATCTCACATTTTTTCAGCAGTACGACACCCGCGAAACCATCGTCGAGGTTCCAGAAGTAAACACTGCTCACGCCGCCCTCGTAGTACAGCTCCCGGTAAATGTCAAAGGCCTCGTTGGCTTTGACCTCCATCTTGCGCACGCGCTCGCTAGGGATGGCGCCCTCGCCCGCGCCCTCACTTCCGCCCGCCCCGACGCCGCCCGCGCCGCTCTCGTCCAGCGGGGGATCGAACTGGTTGGACCACGGGGAGCGGTAGCTGTCACCGTCGCGGTTGTAGTCGCAGAGCAGGTAGTCGCGGCCCGTCTGCTTGCACCGGCGGACCGTCAGGGGCTGGTCGACGGACGAGAGGAGGTCTTCGGTCAGGTCCGGGGCGAGCGAGATGATGGCGTTGAGATGGTCGGTCGTCTGCTTGGGGTTGAGCCGACGGAGGAGGTCGCTGGAGAGCCGGATGTCAGCGGGTGACGATGATGATGGGAATGGGGTTGGGCGGTTCGGCGCGCCACACGGGGCATGATGACGATGGCGATGAGGAGCGGTGCGGTGCGGTACTTACAGGGCCGAGTCGAACGGATCAATATCAGCCATGATTGCGGCAGAGGATGGAAGCCTGTCCTTTTCTGTTGGTTGGGGATCGAAAGAGAGCGAGGAAGATGTGATGTTGTGTCGGAGTATCGAGGTCAAGCTGGCATTGAAGCTCCAGATGGACGAATATGTCCCAGCCTCGACCGAGTGGCGGGGTTGCAGGACGGAGCTCAATGCCACGCTAGTTTCCAGGCTGGTCTAAGCTCGCCCCGCCTATCGCAGACCTCGCCAGGCATTCATCACATTCTCACCTCACTTCATCAAGAAATACTCAGGACCATCATTGCAAACGCTTGTCAGTTTTCGACTTCTTTTTGATTGAACACAGGAACAGGTGAAATGACCGACGACAGCACACCAGCTACCCAACGTGTTCAAATAACATACGCGGTCTTGTTTTATTCTCCCAGTGACACACCCAGCGCTAACTACAACTATAAGTAAGGTAAGGTACGTAGGAAAGGTACGTTGGGTAAGGTAGCAGATACTACGAGACAGGCATCGCATAAGATAGCCAACTAAACTTAACACCGGATAACTCAAACGGGTCTCCCTCCACCTCCCCCCACCTCCGTATAATATATCCCCTTGTTCTCATGCTTCTCTCTCCCATTCTTCTCTCCCTCTCTCTTTCTCCCTCCTTCTCTCTCCCCGACTCTGAAGAAACGACCCAACGACACAAAGAGAATCCCCCTCCCCCCGTGTGCCATAAACTGACCAGTTTCCAAAGTCATAATATTTCCCGTGCATTCGCCACCAACGCCGTACCCCAAGCTTCCATTCAAGGAGCTATCGCCAAGAAAGAACCCAGAGTTGTATAAAAGAAGAAAAATCGGCGATCAAGTGTTAGCGCAAGAACCCAAGCCAACGACGCTGACTCAGCTTGCGGCGTTTGATGAGTCCGGCCAGTATGGCTTAGTAAAAGACCTGATAGAGCCAATGTCCCATATCAACGGAGCAGTTGGGTCGCGCCGCCGAGCAAGGAAGCTCTCGTCCGCAAGACTGATAACCATTGTCGCAAGGAAGTCGGCAAATCGGCTGCAGGACGAGCCACTTTAGTCAATTGTGACGCCGCAGAGCAGGCAGTTAGCCTGCTCAGTCCACGTCTTCTCGCCACCCTTCACGTTTTCCCGCAGATCTTGAATCTCCCACACCGTCGGGCCGTCGCTCATCTTCAATGTGGCCTCGAAGAGGCCCTCGTATGGCTTGAAGTCGATGCTCTTTTTCTTGCGGTTCTTTTTCGCCGACGACCTCGGTTGCGCCTCGCCGTTCGGGTTCGAGTTTGAGGGCGTGGGGCCGGGCGTGGGTGTTGCCGTCGTTCGTGGAGTCTCTTCGTTGGGCTTCCTGACATGCACATTATCTTGAGCACCGCCGGATCGCACGTCGATCGTTGGCTGTGTCTCCTTCTCTCCTGCGTCTGTTGGGCTGAGGGGGCGCGCAGCTTCCTCGTCCGTCTTTTCTTCCTTGACGATCGGCTCCTCGAGCCGATGAGGCTTATCGGCGCCGAGTTGGTCGTAGACCCTCATGAGGACGTCGTGGCTCAGGCATTCGTGATGCATCCACCTCCCGCAATCAGAGCTGGTGCATCCTATCAACGTTCTATCGGGGTTCGCGGGGGTTTCGCATTTGCACATTAACTCGACCGACTAAAGACTGTTAGGACAAGATGCGCTGTGGGAGATGTTGCGTTGCTTACCGAAAGCTGCGCATTGCGACAGTTGAAGGCTTGCCGCCAATAGAGTGCATCCTGGATCTCGTCGTCATCTGTTTCGATCCATTGATTGACAGTTGCTGGCATGGTGACACTGACGACGTTGATAACGTCCACTGTAATAATCTGTCAGTTCCGACGCATCCCTCGCACGCGCGCAGTCGATGACGATGACGTACTGTGGTTCGATGCAATCAGCTCGTTTTGGCCGTGGTATGGCTGGCGTCCCTGGACAGTCCTCTTGCCGTCCAGCGTGCCATGTGGCAGCTCGTCGGGCCAGTACATCCAGTAAACGCGCGCATAGACGTGGTGCTCGTCAGCGGCTCGGATCTCCAGGATACGGGCTACCCAGTCGTCGTCGGACTTCTTGATCGGTCCAACGTTGCCCAAACTTGCCGCGGCTCGTTGTCGCTCAATGGTCGCCTCGTTGGCGACGAACACGAAGCCTTCGCTGTAATATTTGATTCCGTTCACTGCCAAGGCGGTTAGGTCAGACCCCTCATTTCCCGGGAGATGGGCTCGGATACGTACGGACGAAGCTATTGTATCGCGTCATGTCCAGCCATCGCTTCCCAGGCTCGACGGTATAGTAGAGATCCATGGTATCGTGGGTCTTGAACACGCCGGTGGGCGAGAAGGGGGAGATCTGGATCTGCACCCGCTTCTCCTCCTCCTGGCCATCGCGCTTCCGCTTCTTGTTTTTGTGTCGCTCCTTTTCCGCCCGCGACGGGCTGTTAACGTAGTTGACGGTGAAGGGGCATTCTGCGCGGTTCTCCTCCGCGACGGAGCGCGATCGCTTTCGTGAGCTCATAGTTGCGACAGCTCCGTTGAAGCCTGGAGGTGATGATGAAAGGGTCGCGTAGGGGTGGTCGGGCGGGAGGGGTTTCCGTAAAGTAACAAACTAGTCGCCGTAGACAGGGCTGCACACGAGCGCAGTTCCTTGCATCAGAGGGGCAATGCCGCGTTTAAGCTGAGCCCGGGCTGTCTGTGACCGACAAGCCGCAACCTGCGATGTCCGGTGCGCAAGATAAGATTTCTCCAAGAGACAACGTCGCAAGCTGGGGGAGAGTTGAGGCAAAAGCACCAAAAACGCGTGTCACGTGATCTGACTGGGCCCAGCCAAGCGCGTCCCAGCCTTCGTCTGAGGCTTGGAAATGGGGCCGGCAAACAATGAAGCACAGCTGGCAAATACGACGTAGGAGAGTAATTACGCAGTGCAAAGGCCGATAACTCTAGCCACGACATGCGGCAAGGTGCAAGCAGAAAAAGGACAAACTCTCAAAACCTTCAAGATTATTCAGGGCGTCTGGTATCATCAAAATCTAACCAAAGTCACCGTGTATCAAGCCCCACCCGCAAATTATGAAGCCAAGAAAAACGCCATCGCTATGCAGTAATGTCAAGGAAGTAAAGGTCATCGCCGAGGACAAATGTCTTAATGCTCTGCGCGCCCATTTACAGGACCGTGGTCCTCTCCCTCTTCGTAGTTGGCCAGCATGCCGCGAGCTTCCGGCTCCGCCTCGCTATCGTCGTCATTCCCATCGGGTGCCTGCAAGCCCTCAAGTGTCTCAGCCAGCTTCGCCCCCTCACGCTTCCCTCGCTCGACATCGATGAACCAAATCATCGGCGCCGGGAAGCCCACCAGGGCGGCAAGGAACCAGAAGGCAGGCCGGATGCTCCCAGTCCTATCGATGATGGCACCAACAATCGTAGGGCCAAACACGCTAGACCCTTTGTCGGTGATGGCATATAGCGCGTAAAACGCAGCCTCTGACCCCGGGGGGATGAGCTCGCCGTACAGCGAGCGACAGTAGCCACTCAAGCCACCAAGCACGAAGCCATAAACGGCTGCGAGGGGATACATCTCCCAAGGCTTCTGAAGTCCGATGACGCCCCATTCTCGAACGAACGGAAGGTATCCCATCAATCCATAGATGGGAATCAGCTCAAACAAGGCGATGCATACCAGAATGGTGTGATGGGGCTGCAATTTGAACATCCGCGAGATCCATGACCACCCGAACGCACCGAATACCCCGGACATTGTTGAGATAACATTGATCATTCCCAGTGCCCACGGTCTCATGTGAAGCTGAGTCTTGGCGAAGAGGATCGCGGTAGACGACGTTGTGGCGATGGCATCGGACAAGAGAAACCATCCGCCAAGAAAGAGCACGATATCCACGAGGCGTCTTGCCAGTCGAATTGTGTTGAAAAGGGACTTCCACGCATGGAAAATATATGCGACCCAAGACAGTGCACCCTTCTTACCATTACTAGCAAGTGGCGGTCCAGGCCGAGGTCGCAGCCACAACGCGGCCGGGATTGTAAAGACGGTCCACCAGGCTCCCACCAGGCAGAGAACAACCCTCTGAGCCCATGTAGAGTTTTCCATGGCGATGAGGATGCCAATAGCGATGCATTGTAAGAATAGTGCTGCGATGTACCCAGTTCCGATTCCAATGGCAGAGATGTGTGTCGACAGCTGAAGCTCCTTTGAAGTGATTTCCGAGTGGCTAGCAGTAGGCTTCAGACGATCCTCTGCCTCTACCAATAAGGGCGATTCTACGGTCACGTCGGAGCCATCCAGGTCGCCCACCGAATCTTCGCGTGACCTCGACTCAAATGCAGCATTTCCGACATCAAGTGTATGAGAGACGTTCGCCTCGATGACCTCGGGGTGGTACCGCACCAGGAGGGGTAGAAATGAGTTCAGGAGGACGAAAGAGGCGCCGAAGGACGTGTTGGAGATGATGGTCAAGATGGCGCCCAAGAGGTACGTCTCCTTGGAAATGAAGATGTAACACATGACCGCAAGACTACCAATCCATGCAAACGCAAGCAGCAATTTCTTGCGGTAGTTTCCGTGGTCTGCAGCGCAGCTGATGCTGACCACGAGGAGCGCTTGTACCAGAACACTCACAGAGAAGGTGTACATAGCAAAGCTGGCGGTGTTGATTTCCATTCCCAGTACATAAACGATGCACTGGCCGTCATCTTTCTCCTTGCTGTAGCTGGAGCCGCATGGTGTCTTTCGGTCGGAGAGGAGCACGCCGTTCTCACGCGCAAGCGTCTCGAGGAGGATGGGGATGAAAGACCCTGGAGAGGAGTTAGAGTCGAGCCAGCTTCCGCAGCCACAGCCATGTAAAGTACCAGGACATACCAATTCCGCAAATCACGTAGACCTCGGCCGCAAACGCGTAGCTATACCAACCAAGGAGCTCCTTTTTGCTTGTCGGGCGCGCGTCATGGCCGGCGTGGCGCGGGATGACTCGCCGTCGCAAGCCAGCCTCGATGCCACCAGAGCTCATGGTATAGTCGTAGTAGTACTCGTCGTCGTCGCTCGATGATCGCTCGTCGTCAGCCTCAAAGGCTGATGTAGTGCAGGAGCGAAAGGATCGTTTGGAGAGAATTGAGAGGCCAGACCAGAGACGCTGACCTTGAAGAGGCGGGCGACTGGGCTGTAGGTTCGGCGTCATGGCTACCTAGAGCTCCGGGTTCCCCGTGATTCAGCCCAGTGCACGTGATTGTCGTCACACGGCGCAGCCACCTCAGGTGAGCTGCTGGTTAATTTGGTAGGTTTGATCGCGAAGTCCCCATTCCAACCCAAAACTGTCCGCCGGTTTGCTTCACCGATCACAAGGTTTTTGCCCTGCGTGCGCCAGAGGGGTTATGAATGCAGCAATATGGATTCATATGCGCGCGTGCCTTTCAAGGGAAGAAAGACGTAATGAAAACAGCTGTCGCACTGGTTGAGGAAGAATAAGCCGGGAACGATCTTTGGGCAAAGAGTCAGGCTCGGATTGGGAGCGGCCGGTCTCATCGTGCTCTTAAACATGGGGATCAATTATCGATACCCGGCGTCGCCGCGTTCTTGTCCTCAGACCCTCCGTCACGAGGCAACGTGGGAACCAAGGGGACCATCTATTGCTCAAAGAGGGATACCATGGCACTGTTTGGAGGAACATCCAAACTGCCCATTCGCTCCTTTCGGGTCTCTGCTCACCCAAGGGTAGCACCCAGACTGGCTATTTGGGACGATCGCCGCTGTCGTTCTTATCGAGGGTCGCCTTCTCGGCGGGCCATCTCGGCACTAGCAGAAGTGTTCGCAGGGGTTTATGAGTTAGGTCGGTGGTTAGGGAAGACACGGCAAGCTGAGACAACCAATCCGGGATGTTGGAATGGCTGTCAAGCGCTGTTGAGTCTTGGCCAAAGCGCAAAGCTGAGAAGTCTTCCGAACTTGGCCTTGCGAAAAGCGTCAACCCATGTTCGCGTATCACAAGTGCTTGGATGCCTCTGTGTATGGACCAACAGATGAGGGGAAAGTGGAGTCTGGGGTCTTGGAAGTTGGGAGGATCACCCTAGGCACCTCACTTAACGTCAGGTTGGGCAAGTCGGGTGGCCTTGGACCCATGTTTTGGTGTCCAATTTCAGGCGGCCCTGACCTCGACCAAAGGGAAAGATCCTCGGTGCGGACCGCAGACGTGCAGAGTTGGAGTTTGACTGCCTAGGATTATCCACTGTGATATCCGGAAGACTAGTTGTCAATGATATCTGACAAATCGGGTTGCTCTGAAACAGGATGCATCATGCGCAAGGTAATCCAATACAAATACGCACTCGAGGGCGCGGTCAAAGAGAAGGTGGTATTATTCTGTCAGAAGCGAAAAGTAGTTGGGATATCTTGGGTATTTCCAAAAAAGCACATCATCGACACATCTAGAGACTGTCAGAGAACGACGATCCTCTGCGCTCAGCCTTCTCCCCTTCTCAGCCTTCTCCCCTTCTCCCCTTCTCCACGTTCCGTCACAATCCCACTCTCTTTCTCATTTCTTCAAGCCAAAGAGCTTAGCCTTGAGCTTGTCGGCCAGGCTCTTGGGGGCAACAGGGACGGGCTTCTCCTCGGGCTTCTTCTCCAAGGACTTCTTTTCCAGGGACTTCTTCCCCTCGGCCTTGGTCTCTTCTTTGTGGTTGTTACCAGCACCGCCGCGACCGGTGTGGAAGTCACGGCCATCCTGGCTGGGACGGGTGGCGACTTCGGGGATGACGTCTTTGTCCAGACGCTCGCCAGGCTTGGTGCCCACATCACCGATGTTACCGGCTCCTGTGATGGGAGTGCATGTTAGCGGACTGGTGCTTGTGTCCAAGGGAGGGAGCAGTCATACCTCCTCGGCCGGAACTGAATGCGCCATCGCCATGGCTACCCTCAACGCCAGCTCGAACGACCTCGCCATCGACGTACTTGGTATCGTCGGCAGCCATGTTGCCGGCGCCGCCTCGGCCGTGAGAAACCTCGGCAGTCATGGGTAATGATAAGAAGTGGGTTTGTTGGAGAGACGAGAAAAGGTCTGAAAGATCGATATCGATATCGCTATGTAAGTCGGGGCGAGATTGAGTGACGAGTTAAAGGGTGGTCAGTGTTTCGCGGGGTGCAAATCAAGATGACGACCTTCCGGCGGGAGGAGCGCGGGTCCAGGGCATGGCATCATCTTATAGCCAGAATGCCGGGGGAGACACGGGCAAAGCCAGGTACAGGCCAAGGCAAGGCAAGGCAAGGCATCGATAAGGTCAGACATTGGATCATGGCATCATAAAAGCGAGCTATCAGCACCGCTATCAGTTGGCCCTCGGGTTCGTCGAACTGACAGGCCTAGAGGGATGGGCGCCAAGTCTTGGGCAGAAGATGGCTGATGCTGTAGATGGGTGAAGGGCAGGCGACGGGCCAGTAAGAACACGGCCCGGTCGAGTTCGTTACGTATCCGAATTTCGTGGATCGGGGTGGGGAGGACGCAGCCTCTACGGATTACCAGCGATTGCCAGCGGTATCATCAACATGGCGGGGGGAGCTTATCAGGGCCCTTGCATGGTGGTGCACTTCGTAGATTGGCATGGTGGGAGGG
>JABSTB010000719.1:0-18798 GCA_013756995.1 Neonectria neomacrospora | reverse complement strand
GCCACCCGCTCGTGCCTGGCAGCGTCCCGGCCATCTGGATCAACCACCAAACACCCACCGACATCTGCTACATCTCCCAGGGCGACCTCTCCATTACCTTGCCCCGACCACCTACACCAAACACTTCAAAACACTCCAAAATCGGACTGGAAACACCTGCTCCCTGTATCTGTACTCGCGCCTCGTGGTCGTCGTCTCCCTTGCGCCAGGTTCCTAAACGTACAACAAACAGATAAACATCCCGCCAACCACCCAAAGGATAACCAACTGACTGCACCGCTCGCGCTCGCGCTCCCTCTCTTATCTCTCTCACCCACCAACCCGTCTCTCACAACCGGCCTCACACAGGCCAGCATCCATCAGCCCTCGTCCGCTCTGCCTCAGTCGCCTCTCATCTCCGCTTCGCCCTCCCTCTCTCCTCTCTCGCCGAGTCCATTTCTACCGACAACGCTCACGACCCTTATTAATCCCGCCCCTCTCCCCGTGGGCCAAGACACGCGACAGCTCAACCAGGGCCCTCTTTGTGTCCCGCAACGCGCCAAACCCGCCGCCACCACAACGCCGCCACCTCGTTGCCACGCACTGCATCCAAGTCCACCACTACTTCGTGCGCACGCCAACATCGCCTCTCAATCTTGCATGCCCCAGCTCCTTCTGGATTTCTCTAAGCTGCCGCCTCTTTGAGCTTTAAGCCGCACCCTGTGCCTCACCCGCCACTTCTCTTCAACTCTCCCTTGGCCGACCCCGGACTCGTGCCGTCACCTTCACATGCCGCCCGCAGAGGTTACTATGCGCCCACCTCCAGCTCGAAATTCTTTGCCCAACGTTTCGATGATGGCTCGTCGCCAGCATTGAGTTGTCGTTCCTCCCCCTCGCATCCCCTCTGTTGCACTTGCACACATCTTGCCTATTGCGTGCCACCGACATGCTCGGCCGGCTCTTGCATCTGGGCTCCGGCGGCTCCGCCGCACCCACTCAGACAACGGCCAAGATGTCAAGGCCTGTTTCTTCACTCGAGTCTGTCCAAGAAGACATTCATACTCGAAACCTTCTTTTCCCCGATGCCCACGCCCTCTACCAGCACCGCAACGACCAAGTCTTTCCTCTATCCTCAGCCCCCACCACCCCGGCCACCTCAACAGCAAACGCCTTCGACTATAACGGTGATGTCGACCTCGACGTACGTGATGTCCGTGTTATTGTCATGCAAGATGCTTTAGGCCCTTCAAATGCATCGCTCCTCTTTGACAGCCACCCTGCTCCGCCTGCCTCACCAACGGAACGAACTGCTGCACCCCAGGATCAACGAAGAGCCCCGACCTCACCACGCAAGAGTAGCTTGGGAAGCATTGTTCGCCCTCTTGTCATCCAGTCTGACGGTCCCCAGCCTCCACCACGCCAAGGTGCGTTTGATCGACGAGCATCGCTGCAGGGCCGAAACCAGAGCCATGCAGAAACGGAAGTCCAGCGAGCTGCACGCGAGTATCGGGAGGAGCTGGCTACGTTCTCGGGCTGCATCTTTGGCAACTCTGAGCTGATGTCTTACAAAGGCACCTCAACCAAGGTCCATGTCGTGCCTGGCGAGAGTCGGGCTAATGATGTCTCGAGCTCTATTGTTGGCGATGGCCGTAGCTCTATTGGCCGGTCAAGCGCTCGCTCGAGCAGACTCTCGCAGTCATATTCCTCCCAAACCGTCTCACCAACAACCGGCTCGTCCCTAGTCACCGCTCACCCTTACTCGCGTCAGGGCGAGAAGAAGAAGGTTCTCATTACACGTCTCTTCCCCGTGAACGTCTCTGTGGACGAAGCAGAAACCAACACCACCCCCCCAAGCCAGTACTCAGATGAAAACACTGGCTTTCCATTTCCAGCAACAGGCGACGAACCAGTTCCGAAGAAGAAGAAGAGGCCTCAACCAAAGCAGCGACGCACGCCAATGTATGCTGTGGTTCTCGTGGTCCAACTTCCTTCCTCGCCTTCCTCGACTCGATCCCCGCCGGCCACGCAACCTAAGTCGGCACATCGCGAATCGAGCTCATATACTGACCAAGAATTCTTTCCCTCGTCTTTCAGCTCAGCTCGACCTTCAGGTTGGACTATGGTTGGCTCCGGGAACTACGGCGATGCCTCAGAGTCAGCATACTCGATCGATATGGAGGATAGAATCGATTCCCTCACCCAGCATTGGGATATCATCATGAGGACCCTGACGCATCTTCAATCTGTTGTTGCAACCATTTTGGGAACGATGCTTAAGCAGATCGATCTCACATCCCCTAGTCCATTTTCGAGTTCAGGGGCTCCAAAGTCCGGCAGAACCCCTTCCTTTTCAGACAGACGCGGGGGCGAAACACCCCGTGTTAAGCCACCCAAGAGCACAACAAAGCTGGTGTCATTGTGGCCAAACTGCCTTGCAGATGACGCAGATGTCGCAGGAGAAGTGGATGCTGCAAGGCATAGAATTGTCATGGGGTTGAGCGCGGCGAGGGTTGTGACCGGTCAGGGGCGATGGGGAATCTGGCGCGATGAGGCCCGTTGGACTTCTAAATGGGCTGGGAGCGTTGAACGGGGACACTTCTTCTATAACCTTCTGAGTGGTTTTCTCGCAACGCACACCGACTGGCTCCAAGCCCTGTGCCCTCCTTCCTACCGAAGACGACTCTTTCTACAACAGAAAAACCGAAGCGAAGAAGACTTATCCCTCCCGGCCCGCACAATCATCATATCTGAGGACAAGATGGCCGCCCGTCGTCTCATATTCCTCCTTTCTGCCTTCTTGCCCGCGAATCAACAGATGCCGACGACGCGGGCACATCGACCCAGTACCTCCACGTCTGTTGGGACCTTCTCCAACTCTCCTCCGACTTATATAATTCCAGTTCTCCGGGAAGAGTCTCTTCGCCGCAAGATTAATCGCAGGACAGGACTTCGTCGGACCTCTCACTCTCGGACAGCGAGCCATAGCACAAGAGCCTCCGCCGTTCCTGTGCAGTTGGCTCACTTAGCCATGGATCGAAACCACGAACGGCGTGTCTCCGATGCTGCATCCATTCGACCGTCGAATCTCCCCATTTCCGGCAACGACTTCGTAAGCAGAAAAAGTAGCGCTGCCACGACCACGACGGTGATGCCCGAGACAACAATGCCACACTTCTCCACCGCGCAACGAGTCGATGGTCGTAGGAGACCTCGCCCCAGCAGCAGTGGAAGTGTTGCAGCAGACGACCTGAAGCGATCTTTGAAGCGAGGCGAAAGCACAGGCCACATGAGCAACGCGAGCAGCGATTCTAGGAGCCAGAGCTCAAGATGGGGCAGCGTCATCAGTGGACTATGGAGCGCCCGCCGCCGGGACTCAACTACCCTTAGCAGCTACAGCCCGGACCCGAAATCACCTTCTAAGCAATCGTTCAACATCAACAGGCCGGACAAGCTATCACAGATGGTTGAAGAGGCAGCTGTCATTAGCGAGGTAACTGCATCGTCCTCTAATGGTCCACGTCCATCGGCGGACAGTCGGAGGGAGGGCACGCCGCGAGACTTTGAGGGACGCAACCGGGAGCCGTTGGTCCGACCTGAGCGAACTCCGGACCCAAATGGGGCCTTTGAATCCCCAGTCAAGACATCTATCAACGCTGATGACGGGATCATCGATGTGGACATCTCTTTTCCCGATTACATGACGTCTTTCGAGTCCGCTATTAGCTCCCCGTCGAGCAGTGGATATCTGTCGACGCCCGGTATTGCAGGCGGCCTAGATTCCTTTGAGCAAGCGTCTCGATTGTGTGTTGATGGGGACCTGCCCCTGAATGCTGCTGGTTGGTTGAACCGTTACCACCCAGACTTTGCTGTTCAGGCTCTTCCCCCGCAAGAGGATCTTCTGGAACAGGTCAAGGCATCCCTTCGGGCTGAACCAACACCGGCCCCGACTAACCCGCTGGGTGGCGATCTCACTGAGCGATGGGTTGATGTCAGCTGTGTGATGATTGCCGATACTACCACAAACCTGATAACTCGCATTCGATACCGCCGACTGGTCAAGCCAAGGTCTCCTTCCGATCGCCAACCAATGGGGCAGACCGGGCCACCCAGCAGCTCCTACGGTGGTGCACTACTGACTCCTTCTATCCTCCCTTATGAAACTCAGCTCGAGGAAGAATGGATCGAGGAGCCTATTCTCCTGCCAGATGAGAATCTCACTGAAGCTGTTGAGAAAGTTATCAGTCTTACGCAGGAGACCAGCAAAGACCACTCATTAGCTTCCTCGCAGACGCATAGCGAGGTCCGCATGAGTACAGATGGCGAGGAGCCTATTTCTGTGACTGCGCCAGAACCACCCGCGCTACCACAAACGCCTCTGGAAGTCCCTCGCGTGCAATGCAAGACTGTCGTGCTCTCCGCCCTCGAGGACACTATCCGCGAGGTCATCGACCTTCGAGAGAGGGGTTATCTTGGAACGAACGGTAATTCAAGGAATTCCCAATCTCAACATAACCTGCTTCAAGATGCGATCAGTTTCTGGTTAGACAATCTTGACATCGCCGAAGCGTAAGCTTGCCGGCAAACTGAATCATCCCCGAAATCACACCAGGGGAATTCCATGATTCAACACTCTTATCTCTCTTTTCTCACCTACCCACTAGCGTTCCTCGTCACCGGAACTTATCTGATTACACAGATGTACCACCATTTATTTTTCTATCGAAGACCCTCGAAATGATACCCCTTGTGCGGTGTTCGCACACACGAGATTTGGCAGAGGCTTTAGCCCCGTCTGGGGAAGGGAAAGCAATTATCCACAGGGTCATGACCCATCCCCTGTTTCCTACATATGCCCCCTTTCTCTAGTTTCTTTGACTTTTTCGCATTCCATGTCCTCTTGATTTGGCGTATCGGACTCTGTTAGGAGCTACTCTCAGGAGAATTGTTGAGGCTTCCTGGCGAAGCCGACCTATACGGGAAGGCTGGCATTACGCAAGGCATTTCAAGCCGTGGACTAGCAAGCGATTCAACATAACTAGCACAGAAAGTAATAGACTGCATTAGGAACTAAATCCGTTGCCCCATGTGAAAGTGCGACAAAATTTTGTTGAAGTAGTCTGGCTTTGAGCTAAGAAAGGCGTAGGAAAGAAATGATACTACTCAAGTTGACGTTGCATGTGGTTAATCCTATCCAGCGTTCATTAACAGCTGACGAAACATTGAAATGACCTGTAAGGATCTGATTACGTAGGCGACCCGAGGAATCGGTACGGATGGATGCTCCTGACAGGTCGCAGCCGACGAGGATGCGGATGTCTCAGCCTCAAGCGTGGGGGTCACCAACCGCATTCAGGCAAACCGCGCATCAATGGACACTCACACGCACGGGGACAAGGACTAGATCCCTTTTGAATCCTTCTTATTTCTATACCGATCATTATATACCACCCGCAGCTCACCTCTTCTTCGTCGGCCGGGCATTCTTGGCCATCTTCTTCGCCTTCTCCTCTCTGGCCTTGCGGATGTCGTGTGCGCCCTTGAGTTCCTTCTTGCTGCCCATGCCGTCGCGGAAGCGGCCGACGCGCTTCTCCCTGGCCTCGCTGACGCGCTTCTTGCGAACCTCGAAGTCGTCGCGGTACTTGTCGGCCTCCTTGGGCGCCTTCTCCTGCTTGTGCTTGTAGCGAACGCCCGAGGGCAGCTGGTTCGTCGCGCCAGGGCGCTCCACCTCGCCGACATGCGGGAGCTTGCTCATGCGGTTGTCGCGCTTCCACCGGTCGAAACGGCCGCTCTGGAAGCTGGCAGCGATCTTGACACCGCTCTCGCCGCGGACCAATTTCTTGCCCTTGGAGCCGTCCTCGTCGTTGTCGCGAGACACGTACTTCTTGCCCTTTTTGTCCCAGCGCATCTTGGAGCGGGTTGATTCGCCGAAGGATTTGGCGTTGTCGTCGTTGGTCAGGTCCATCGTCACGTCTCGGGCAGATTCGATGAAGCTTGAGCCTGCACCGCCAGAGTGAACACCGTAGCCACGCTCCTCGGCGGCGTTGATTGTCCGGGGTGTGTAGGACATGAAGACCTCCGAATCGCGCCAGTTGGTCTGTCCCTTCTTAGAGTTGCCTGCGTTGGTAACAGTCACCTCCAAATCGCCGTCGTCCGAGTCGTAGGTGCCGGCTTGTTTATCCACCTCATCCGCGTCCTCATCAGATTCGACATCCATCTTTGCGCTCGTGGGCGGCATGTAAAGATCTTCAACGATCTCCTCCTCAACCTCAACTTTCTGCTGGTTCCTAGGCGTGATCCTCTTTCGCAGCTGCTTCATGACCTCGGCAGCTCCAGCAGTCGACCTATCACCGTGGCCGACTTCGAAAATCGTTTCTTGGGGCCTGAACCCGCTGATTCTCGCCAACATGTCTGTGCGCGCCCGCTCTAGTCCATCGACATCCTCCCCAAACAAAGGGTGAAGTTGCACCCAGCCAGGCGATGACACCATCTCGCGTGAACGCTTCGCGCTCTGGCTTGCTGCTGAATTCCTTGTCCGGATGTAGAGCTTCTCTGCTTTGCCGGCGACTGTTCGTAGGCCAGAAATGTCGTCGCTTTCCTTTAGAGTCTTATTGAACCATTCCACATGAGCCTCGACCGAATCACGCTTCAACGCACCCACGACCACATCATCAGCATATGATGGGGTAGGGATCTCTTGGCCAACAACCAGCCTCTTTCCGAGGAAAAGTTGCAAGTCCAGAAGGTATGGCGCATCAGTATCCCTCACAAGACTGTAACTCCAGCCTCGTCGACCAGCACGGGCTGTTCGGCCGACACGATGAACAAAGATTTTAGGTTGCGGTGGGAAGTCGAAGTTGATAACGTTGGCAAGCACGGGAATATCGATACCTCGTGCTGCAACGTCTGTGACCACCAGAATGTTCGACTTGCCCTTTCGGAAATTCTCAACCTGGGTTCGTCGTGCGGTCTGGTCGAGAGATCCATAGACGTAGGATACAGCAAAGCCTGCTTGAATGAGTAGGTTCGCCAGGTACTCGACGTGATGCTTCGTTGCCGTAAAAACAATGGTCGAGTGCTCGGTTGGTTTGCCACCTCCTGAATCCGCTCCTCGTTTTCTCTTCTTTGATCCGCTCTCGCCGTCCTTTTCGTGTGTTTCTTCGGGTGGCCCAACTGGCATCTTGATGACATCGTGGAGAATATGCAAAAGAGAGCCCTCTTTCTCAGCACCTTTGACAGAGAAGAAGGCACTCTCTAGGTCGGGAGAGATCTTGCTTTCAGCGTCAAGACGCACCAGACTAGGATCTTGCAGACCAGCGCGCGCAAATTCTACCAAAGAAGCGGGCAGTGTCGCAGAGAAGAGTAGAGTCTGCCGGGAGGCAGGCAGTGCGTGAAGAATCTCGGCCAGTTGTGCGGCGAAACCCATTTCAAACAGTCGATCAGCCTCATCAAAGACGACATACTTGACCGATGAAAGGTCTAGATTCATTTCCACCTGTAGATGAAGGAATCGACCAGGCGTGGCGATTACAATATCTGGGTTGGCTGACATAAATCCGAACTGCTCTTCCAGACTGTCACCACCGACTAGGAGAACACACTTCAGGTCAGTACCGCGACCAAACTCCTTGACGACCTTCAAAGTCTGAATCGCCAGTTCTCGGGAGGGTGAAAGAATCAGCGCTCGCGTTCCGAACCGGGCGCTGTGGGCGCGTAGTCGCTCGATCATCGGTATCACGAAGGCGGCCGTCTTTCCTGAACCAGTCCTCGCCATGCCGACAACATCCTTTCTGTCGAGAACCAGGGGAATCGCTTTTCGCTGAATCGGAGTCGGGACCGAGAATCCTTTCCGGGCGATGGCCTTGAGGAGATGGCTGCTGAGTCCTAGTATGGGTTAGTATCGCGCCTGTGGTATTGGAAGAGTCCGTACCCATTGCTTGGAAGCCGCCGCCCTTCTTCACTGTCTTGCCCTTCAAGTTGGTCGCCTTTCTGAAGGAAGCCGCCTGCTGGAGGGCAATGAAAGCCTCGTCGCCGTCGTCATTGCCTGGCACCGGGGCGTTCAAGAAGCCGTCGAAGTCGAAGTCGAGGCCGGAGGGACCGTCTTTGCTGGCATTTTTTCCGTCGCCGGGGTAGATCGAGCCGAGAATGTCGATCTCACCCTCCGAGGGAGTTGGGGAGGCTCCGCGTTGAGGCATCGTGACTGCCTTGACGACCGTATTTGATGTTTGGCAAATTGTTAGCGAACGGTGAAGAGCCTCGCGCTGAGCGCAGCCAATTTTTTTTCTGGGGCCAGCCATCGTTATCTTATCGTCGCGGGGCAGGTGGATCCCCTTTTGGCCGTTTGGCCGCCTGCCGCCCAAGCTTGTGACTACCGCATCGAAGCCAACGAATGTTACTTCGACATTCTTCGTCTTCCAACAACCGAATTCGAACCCTTAGAAAACACCCACGCCATACACTAATAAGATACACCCTTCAAGGACTCAAGATGGCTAGCAAGGACAAAAAGGAGGACAAGGATGCGCTCGACGCCCTTGAGGCCGAGGCGAAGGAGTTTGACAAGGTTGGTTCGCGACTGGCGCAACCACGCCCCGACCAGTGCTGACGTCCTTCTGCAGGACGCTGAGATAGACCGAATCCTAAAGGCATTTCGTCTCGATGCGTAAGTTCTGTCTCAAAGCTATGCGCCAATTTCGCATCTAACCATGCTACAGATACGCCGTGCTAGACCTCCAACCAGGTGTCGCCGAGTCCGACATCAAGATGGCCTACCGCAAAAAGTCTCTCCTCATCCATCCCGACAAGACCAAGAACCCACTAGCACCCGATGCCTTCGACCGGTTGAAAAAGGCGCAGACGGAGCTGATGGACGAGAAGCACCGCGAAAGGCTGGACGAGTCCATTGCCGACGCGCGTATGCTGCTGCTCCGCGAGAACAAGTGGACAGCCGACAGTGAGGAGATCAAGACGGACGAGTTCCGCAAGATGTGGCGCGACAAAGCCCGCGAGGTCCTCGTCGACGCCGAGCACCGCCGTCGACGCCAAATGAAGGCGCAACTACAGGAGGAAGGCCGCGAACAGCGACGCGTCGACGCCGAGGTCGACGAGCGCAAGCGCAAGCGTCAGCACGAGCAGGACTGGGAAGCGACCAGGGATGTGCGCATCAGTAGCTGGCGGCAGTTTCAGAAGGGCAAGTCGGGCGCCGAGCCGGACAAGAAGAAAAAGAAGAAGCTCAAGCCCATTGGCTGAGAGACGGAAGCGACGGAGGTCTGACTTTAGGTGTTGTGCGAGGCCAAAGCATGGATTGGAGCCGAGGATGCTCTTCGACATCACGATGCCCTGGATGGTCTGTGAGTTAATAATGACGATGAATTGTTTGGACTCTAATCAAGGCAGAGAAGAAGTCATGGCTGAGCCATCAACGCCTATCCATCACACGAGGGGTCACTTCAGTTGCGCCCGGTAAGTATTTGATCAGTCGTGATGTGTGTATGTCTGTGTTTTGTCCTGATGCCGTAGTCCCCCCAGGCTTCTCGCCAGTCCGATGTCTCATCATTCATCACTTTGACGTATTTCCAGCTCTCATACATTGATATACAAACTGATTTGAGAAGAGTGGCTTCCGTTGGAGCATTCACAGCGCTCATTCTATACTACAAGAATAGTGTACAAGATCTGAGCACTGGCATCTAGATCTACTTGAGTAGTCGGGTAGTCTTCCCTCCACAGACGCCGGACAAATAATAACAACCTTTTGAACACCAGCCAATGCGCTCCCCCCTGCCTCTAGTATGTCCGTTCCAATATGATACAAGCCGTCGAAGGGACCAGGTTTTGTTGTCCGGGTCCTCTTAAGGCTTCTTCGATTTCTCATCAGGCTTCTCATTGGGCTTTTCGTCAGGCTTCTTGGATGTTGTGTCTTCGTTTACGCCCTGGTGGGCAGGGTTGTTGGTCAACGTGTGCCACATCGACTTCAGGAAGCCCTCGTTCTTGTGCGAATCGGGATCGGAGGGATCCGTTTGGTAGCTTGCAGAGAGTTAGCCAGACTCCGCTATGTCTTGGATGACTTGAAGCACTTACTTCGCAGATGATGACACATTCATGACACGCTTCGCCGTCTTATCACCCATCTCGTCTGCAAGCATCTCCACGATAGTCCGCTGGTTTGCGCTGAGGTACTTGGGCATCGCCACGCGGAACTCCACCTTCAAGTCGCCACTGCCACCCCGCCGCGAGCCAAGTTTCTTCATTCCCATGCCGGTGAGAGTCATCTTATCGCCAGTGTTGGTGCCGGTAGCAATCTTGACATTAACAGACCCATCCAAGGTGGGGATGTTAGCCTGGCCACCCAACAAGGCGGTGGTGAGAGGAAGGTTTGCAGTGTATAGGATGTTCGAGCCTTCTCGGCGGAACTTTGGGTCCTTGGCTACTCGAACAAAGACATAAAGGTCTCCAGCCTGGGCTCGAGCGTTGGGGTCGGCGGATCGTCCAGTAGCCGGGGCATCGCCCGCTCCATCCACCCTCAACCGCATGCCATCCTCAATTCCGGCCGGGATATCGACGGTGATGGTCTTCCTCTCGCGAACGACACCGTTTCCTGAACAGGTTCGGCACTCAGACCCCTTGGGGATGGTTGAGCCAGTACCGTCACAAGTCCCGCAGGTAGACGCCATTTGGAAACCACCCTGCATGAAGTGCACGCGAGTTCCGGTACCGTTGCAAGACCCGCAAGCGCTCCTCTTTGTTCCCGTCTTCAGGCCATTGCCGGTACAGGTTCCACAAGTCGAGAGGGGCGTGATGTTGATCGTTTTGGCGGTACCCTTCGCGGCCTCCATGAATGTGATGCTGGCCTGGACCTCGATGTTGTCGCCCACCAGGACTTCCTGCTGGTAGGCGCTTTGTCGCGCACCACCTCGACGGCCGCCGCCAAAGGGCCCCTGCTGTCCTGCGAAGGCGGAAAAAATGTCGTCAAAGTTGAAGCCACCGCCGAAGCCGCCCTGTCCGCCACCGAAGCCGGAGAAAGGATGACCTGCACCGCCGAATGGATCACCACCTGGTGCTCCTCCGGCGCTGGGATCGAATCCAGCAGCCCCATATTGATCAAATTGCTCGCGCTTCTTTGGGTCGGATAGGATCTCGTAGGCGGACTGAATATCGGCGAAGTGGTCCTTGGCGTTTGCATCCTTGTTCGTATCGGGATGATACTTCTTTGCCAGGCCATAGTAGGCCTTCTTGATATCGGCAGCCGATGCACCCTTATTGACTCCAAGGGCTTTATAGGGGTCCTTCTGAGAAACCGGGTTCGTCGCATGGAATAACTAATCACGCAATCAGACGAATTCCACCCTATGTTCAACTTTAACACTCACCCGTTTCGAGGAAGGAACTCTGGCTTCTGTTCTCAACCTCGGTCGGTCTCGGGAGCTGGCACGCAACGCCACGGTATGGAGCTGGGCGCCTTTGCTTAAGCATTGGATTTTGGAAGCGCAGAGATGGCTCTGCGCCAGGACGCGGGCGGGGCCCGCGGCCTTTGTCAGGAGGCTGGAATTCATATTGAGCTGCAGTGATTCATTTGTCCGAGAGAAGAAAACAAAATGCAAAGATGAGTTGTCCCCAAAGCGACTGATTAGCTCCCCGTGGTTCCTTAGAAATTGTTCGAAGTGTCGAGACTTATCTCAACTTTTCCAGCCGGGCTTAAGCCGATGAGTTGATGCCTCAGACATCAAACGTCGTCATAGGCCGACGCCGGCAATACGTCTCCTGCTGACCATTTTGGCTGGCCACCCATTCATTGGCTGAATGCAAAGAAATTCAGGAACCAGCCAAGATGCCGATACAAAGCCGAAGGGAGGGCTTGTCTTGTGCTTCACATAATTGACACGGATAAAGAAATCTCCAATATTGAATAGGTTCATTGCGGTACTTTATGGACATTCAGGGCTCGATAAGCATGCCGGTACACCAAAAAGTCCCTCGCTGACGGTCGTGAAGCTGGACCTGAACTTATGCCGAAAGTATCCCGAAGAGACCGCTAGCAACCGAGGCGAGCTCCAATTCTTATCGAGGATCGATCACGAAGCCGCTGAAAGGTCAAAATATTGCGCTACGCTTGCTACTGGTTCCTCCTGTCCATACTCGCATCCATCCATCCCACCAAAATAGACACCAGGTCGGCTTGCCAGCCCAGAGTAGACAGGATTTCGTGGCCTGACAAATTTGCCCTGCCTCCCCGTGCTTTTCTAGCCGCCGGCAACGCTATGCATTGATAGCGTTACATCATCCGCCATCCTGGCCAAATGTCGGTGCTGAAGTGGAGAGGTCCGCCCTTAAAGGGATCAATCCGAGAGCACTGTACGGATACAAGGCCAAGTATGAAGATAGAAAAGAGTGCCCACCACAGTAGTGGGACGCCGCGGTGTGAGATGAAGTGACAGCTCGGTGACTGTTACCAATCCTGGCGTTGCCTTGGGCTACGTTAGCTTCAGGGTCTGTGGGCCTAAGATAGCATCATGGTTAGGGACTCGGGGTTTGGCTATGCAGGTGGATTGTAGGTTTTGGCACAATTCAAGGCGGGCTCTCAGTGTTGCAGCTTCGAATCTACAAATGCAACCACGTTTCGTGCTTGCGCAAGATCACTGAGATGTTACGGTAGCGGCGTTTAGTAAGGTAACAGGCAAGAACATAAAGAGGCTATTCCTCTGCTCAGCAATGGTATATTGAAATTCGAAAACGCACCATGACCCGTCTATGTCGTGAGTGTGTGACTGATGTAAAACATGCCTTTGTGCAGGCCTGGCTGGTTGTTCCTAGAACAGCAATGCCGAACGCCGTATTCAACGCCAAAACTCCATCCAATGTGACCCTTCCCTGCTTGACAGCACCCGCTCAGCTTATTCTGTTTTCGCGACTCTGTGATTCTTTGAGTCATGCTTGGGGTCATGACGAATCTTGTAGATAAAGTCCACAATCACGTCGTTCTCTTGGACGCCTAGCCCGTTAAAGTGTTTTCGCACCGCGAGAGCGAGGTGGTCTTTGCTCTGGCGGCGGGCTTGTCGTCGTCGGACCATTGTGGGCGAGTGGAGGCCGATGCCGCTGGGCTGCGACAGGATCCATTGTCTGTAAGGGTTCGAGAAGGAGGTCGGGGTAGTCAGGTGGTGCTCGCGACGGTAGGCGTGAAGGACGTCTCGCTCGAATGAAGACCATTGCAGCTATTGAAGAAGAGAGTCAGCGCCACGAACTTCCAACACGAGGGGCCGACGCGGCGATGAGCGTTGAGGGGTCGCGAGACCGCGACCAAGGACGGGACAGGAGGGAGAGGGGTGACGAACGCTTGGAGGAGTGGGCTCAGCAGGAGGTAGAGGAGGGACAACGGCGGCAGCGTTGGTAACCTCGCGGAGATGAGAGTGGCTGTTCTGGCTGGCGCCGCGACGCATCTTGGTCGAGGCGTGGCCGTTGCCATTCTTCTCCTTGGAATTGGGAGCGTCCGACTTGGAGTCGTCGTGGTTGCGGGAGGATTTTGCGGGAGGCATGACGGAGGGGGCTGGCTGGACAGACAGACAGGTTGGATTTGGCGGGGATTGTTGATGAGGCTCGGGTCGGAAATCGTCTGGGAGAATCGCGGGCAACGAGCGGTTACATGATCTGGATTGTGGGTTGTGGGAGGAGCGGGAAGAGCAGGAGGAGGAGTTTGTCGACCGGCGTCGGGGCCTTTTGGACATGGGACATGGGACATGAGGAGTGGGACGTGTGGGCGGTTTTCGGGCGATTGGGAGGGACGCTCGCAGAGGGAACACTCACTGAGGGACGCTGGAAGGGCGCTGTAGCCGGCTGCGCACTAACCCGACGTCACCGCACCGGCTCCGATGCGACTGACTGGCACTGGCCGGCTGGGAGAGTGACGGAGGCATCGCCCGTGACCATCAGCCCAGTCTCATGAGAGGTGGGGCCGCGTTTCGAGCCTCGAGCCATTCTTAGCCGCCCAGCGTTTCGCCGCATCTTGGACCCTTTGGCTCGCCAGAGCCAGTTTTCTAGGGGAAACCCAGAACTGAACCAGAAGGGTCTCCGACGCCGTGGTTCGACCCGCCGGACAGGCCGGGACAGCGGGAAGCCACAAAAGGCTGTTTGTTCTTGCTCCAGAACACGCACGACTCGGTGGGATCCCGAAGTGGAAATGCCATCTTCCAAGCCCCATCCGGCACGCCCTCACTCGGAGGCAGCGGGAGGGCGACATGGCGACATGAGAAACATGACAGGAGAGAAATGGGGAGACGCGAGCGCCAGGAGAAAAGACAGCGATCGTCCGCGGGGGTGGAGGCCGGCCATGTGCGTGCGCGGGCAACGTGGGAAAAGCGTCTTCTCTCTTGTCCCTTTCGAGTGCAAGATATCCCAGCCACGTTCTGCATTGCCGCCAGGCGAGCTGAAGGAGCAGCAGGGTTGCTTTTTATCGCGCAATAATACCATCAAGTACCGAAGGAGACTCACGAATAGGAACGGTCTTGATGCATGAAGACCTCGATGCAACATCCGTCGTCATTGCGCGTTGTCACGGCGCGGGGAGCTCGCGGGCCATTGAAACAAATACTTTCCAATTACTGCTGCCTGCATGCATTAGCTGCCTTGGTCAACTCACTCGTGGGTCAAAGCTTAGAAATCCAGCCCGGGTTCTAAAGGCATGAGAAGAAAATAATTCAGGGTCTTAGATTAGATCTTGATTAGACAGCGAACACTGAGTAAGGTAATTACTTCGTGCGAGCAGGCAGGCTACTGGACTGGACTCTGTCCGGTGGGCGCACGCGGACGGGAAACACAGCGCATGGAAGGCTGACCAATCCTTGCGTCCCACTGCATCGCTCCTGCCCCGGTGCAGGTCACACACTGGGGAAATCCACGGGACGATGCTTCGTCCATCGCATCGTAATTCTTGCATCACTTTCAACTTTTTATGTGGATCTCCAAGGAAACCCCAAGAAAACCCCCACGATCCCTCCCCACGCTCCGTTGCCGGAGGTGGGTCAACGGGATGAAACTGTGGGCATGACCCCGTCTTCAGCAACCCGAAAGCTGAACGCCTCGACATTGCCAACGAAGCACACACTCCTTTTCCCCCGCCGGCTGATCAGCACCTTTCATCGCCCGGCGGCGATTCCACTATCGACTCTAAGTCACACGTATTCTCATAATGTGAACCCTCTTTTTTGCCTCATTCCCCCTTTTCTTTTTCTTTTTTACCGACCTCACAGGGGAGATCCTGGTGGCGCATGTCCTTTCTCATCTAGGCGCATCCGCCCAAGCAGACGTGGCTTTTGGGAATTGCTTCTGCGAGGCGTAGTCCCAGCAAATCATGAGGCTGGCTTGATGATCACCTGCTGGTGCTCACAGTTTTCCTGGGACCGCCAGGCGTCGCACCACTCGAGTGGCCTTCCTGATTCTTCTTCGGTAATTGCGAGGCTGCCATCGGCGACAATGCTTGGCTCTGTCGAGGTTGTTAGTCTAAGTGACCGAGGGGCAACAAAGAGACTAGGTCCAAGACACTACTGCGCTATACCCGCTAGATCTACACTGCTGGGCACATGGGTCGACCACACGGGACATTCAGATGTTGGCTCGGTCTGATTGATTGGGTTGAGGATTGTAAGCGTCGTCGTCATTCCGCCCCAAACTGAGGCTCTGAGTAAGGCCCGTGAGGCTGTGAAAGAAGGAAGGTTTTTCTTGCCCTCCTGTCGGTTCATGCAGGCAACTAAGGATCGTCGGGTTGTTGAAGGGTTACGCCGCGGCCTTCTCAAGTCACGGGTTTGGCGCTTTCGCTGGGATATGATGTGAGCCACTCGGTTGGGATCTTTTTGCCAACGCCGGGGGGCGAGTGCATGGATGAAGGTCTGTGATGGGTCCTTGCCGCTTCTACAAATAGATACATGAATGATGGTGAGGCCCGGGGAAGCTGGATGAAAGCTTAGTTGATGCGTGGAGAAGGTGGTACGTAAGGTGAATCAACCTCGACTCCCCGGATAGCATCAGCATCAAGCTCGACATCTCCAGCCCCGGAGATCTGGACATCCAGGACTCACTCCATTACGTGGGTACAACCGTTTTCATGTGCCAAGCACAAGATGCCCTTGCTATCTGTGTAACACTAAGCCCAGAAGATAAGCGACAGTTGGAAACGAGCCATTACCAATGCGTACCAACAAATCATGGCTTGCACATGGGAATGGAATCATTGGCGGCGCGAGAGACGCGGTCGCTGACCCTGTCTCGGCGGCGAGCGCACCTCATCTAAAGCAGATGTCAGCCGCTGTGGAGCACGATCAGAATCTGGGGTGGCCACTCGACCGGCCGAGTCGCTGCCCAGTCACTCGTGTGTGCTGGGCGTGGGACAGTCGCCAATCCCACAACGATCCATGGCACAGCGGTCCCAGCCCTCGCTACCGCTTGGAGGTTGGTTCATCACAGCGCGAAGCGCCACTAACGAGGGCCTACAGTATTAGTTGGCCCGATGGAGGAGTTCCGAGGGGGAACACAGCCTCACAATGAAGGCCGCCCAACCGAGTGATGAGATATTCGCAACTCCGTCCCAGCCGTCTCGGTCGCCGTGCTCGAGAGTGTCTTCTTCATTTACTGGCCGGAATGGTAGAGACCGGGGAGTATTTCTACCCCTGTCTGAGTTCCATCTCTTCTCCAAGACACTCAGTTAAAGTCCCAGCGTCAAACGCCCCGTCACGGCTTTCTTCAACCATGCCACAAGTCTTCCCTGGCGTCGTTGGGCGTTGGAGAAAAAATGGCGCACCCTGGCCCCTGGTTGGGCGGCACTGGGCCTGGGCAGTCTCCAGACTTCCCTGATCTGATGCCACCACACCCCACTAATTGGCCCTCTTGCAGTAGCGTTGCTCATCGACCACGCTCGGGCTGCTGAGACTGCTGGGTAGCCTCAAGAGCCCTCTCTGCGTGTCTGCGTGTCTGCGCGTCTGCGCGTCTTGGTTGTCTCAAGGCAAGTATCAGCCGTCCGTCTTCGGCATATGGGCTGCATAGGTAGGGTTTGAGGGATGGGTGGAAGTCGGTCAAAACCAGCTGTGCTTGTGAGACCCATGCGCGAGTTGCCCAGAGCCCCTTTGCGCCTCAACACTCTATCGGAGGGTTTGCACTTGATTTTTTTCATCAGTAATTATCCTGTTGTCGGTCGTACGTCGTGCTGGTGCTGCTCATCCAGTAAGAACAAAGTATTTCGCAATTACTTGAGACTCCCGGACCCAGAATCGCCACCAGCCTGGTTCTGGGAACGAACACGGCTGGCCAGCTTGCCCTTTCCCAGGCCATTTTAAGTAGACCCGCACACTACGCCCAGTTGATCAACATCCTGATGCTGCTAGACGCATTGGGAACTCCATGTACTCCGTACACATGGCTCAACGACCTCACCTCAGCTTTGGCACGCCGATGAGACACGTATTCGTAGACCAAACGACTTGTGGCACCAAGAACAACATCAACCGCTCAGAAAAGTCGAGATGACTGGGCCGCATATACTCACATTCTAAACTTTGGTCAAATATGAGGACGATGGCGACTTGATCCCCTTCTCATACACAGACTGGATTCCCAGGATGATGTTACCGACTCGCCTGGCTCAAGTCACAGGAACATGGGGTTCAAGTCGTGGGTTGAAGGGCATGGACTCGCTCTGGCACGTTCCAGGGACGTTGTGTGCGACGAGCTCTCTACGCTCAAGCATCAACCCGCATAGGGAGCCGCGCAGGTGTTGTCTCACCACCCCAGAACGAGGATGAGAATGTCCTAGGCGAGGTACGTACTGCGTTCGAGCTCGCGGCACGATCCTCCAGTTATTGAGCACGCGACAAAGTGCTAGCTGTACCAGATTACCGATGAGTATGGAGACGCCTGTCCCATACCAGAGCACGTCTGGAAGGGCGGACTGCATCGTAGAGTTGTTCCCCAAGTAGCTGTATTGGGTACCAGGCTGTACTCCGTATGTAGATGCCGCGTCGTATCCACCCCGATGACCCGGGAAGAGACCCAAAGGAGGCACGCCACTGCTCATGCCACACACAACGAGATGATGATGAAAGGCCGGCCTACTACGTCCACTAGAGCGGGCCGTTGGCTAGAAACTCGTCGGGCAAGGCCCGGCGCCGGCGGCAAGGCAACTAGGCAAGGGCAGGGTTGGCTTAGAGTGGCCCGTGAGCACTTGAAAGTTCGTCCGTAACCTGGCCGGACACAATATACCCGCGCTCGGCCACGGTTCTCTCTCGGCATGGCGGCGGGAGGCTGCAACACAGAGGCCCGAGGTACATTGGGAGCGTGAACTCCAAGCAAGGCACTGTGTCCCGTATTCCAAAGTTACGAGTGTCACGAAGAGAAGAGCACGCCAGGGCTCCAGCCACCAACGGACTCAACAGGACCAACAGGACCGTGAGCATTACGCATTACGGATGCAGCTCCATCTTGGTGGTGAACGGAGTGCGCGACTTCGGGGTTCCCTGGCAAGACCGAGCTGGCCCATGCAGGTGCATTTGTCCATGTGCATGGAATTAGCATGGGAGACAGCCGCGGACCGCTCAGGCGTCGAGCCATATTAAATCGTCAGCCATGATGGGACGTCCATGAGGTCCCATAGATCATGGATGGTCGGCCCCCATTTGTCGAGCTTCCCTCCCTCCCCGAGTCCTCTTCGGTGCCTCCCCTGAGGACCTTGACCAGCCGCCAGCGGACGACCCCGGGNNCCTTGCTCCCTTGTTGCTCGGTCGGTCCTGATGCAGCGAGCTGCACATCAGGGCACAGCGGTGCAGACATGGATGGGGTCGGGGCTGG